>MUZH01004110.1:0-44002 GCA_003012965.1 Juglanconis oblonga | reverse complement strand
GTATGCATGTATGTATGTATGTATGTATGTCTCAGTTGAGAGGGCGCTGACAAACAGGGTTTCGTGATGGTGGAGATTGGGGGGGGGGGAACACATGAGCTTGCGGGATGGCGAGATCTCGGAGGGAGACATGGGGTTGCCAGAATACGCAAGCGGAAGTGCTCGGCTGGGTACCTATCTACCTAAAGGCGAGGCTGTATACGTGTGTGGTCGGATGGGGGTGGAGAGTTGTATGTATCTATGTACACTATGGTATATATATATATATATATGTGTGTGTGTGTGTGTGTACGTATGTCTCGCCGTCATATGGACTATCGGGAATATCATCATGACAAATCTGAGTCCTTGATGACCCAAAAAAAAACACCCGAACGAGAATCGCCACCACCTTGGACGAACGTCCGTCCACCTTGCCGCCCCTTTTGGTGATGGCGTAGGACCCGAGGAGCCGCAGGGTGGTAGTAGATAGACTAGGTAGATAGATAGAAGAGACGGGTTGGGGGGGGGGGAAATCCCCTTTTGGTGGACCTCCTCCAGCCAGTCGGTCACAAGACAGAGAGAAGACAGACAGACAGATAGGTAGGTAGATTCACCAAGAAAGAAAGCATCACGAGATTGCCGCATCAGGCGCTGGTGTCTTGAATGGGAGATGGTGGGTTGGTAGGAGACCCAAAGAAAGAATAGGAAGGGCAGGCAAAACAAAAAACAAAAAAAAACCCCCCAAAAAACACAAAACACAAAATCAAGAACGCCGCCGACTGCGAACCCCTGCTTGCATATCCGTATGCACGTCGGTACGGAGCAGCCTTCTCGGCGATCGCTGCGACCCTGCAGATAAATAGTGAAATCTTGCTCGGTTTAGTGCTTCACATGTACACACGCGCATATTATTTGCACTAAAGGTTCGGTTGGGATGGGGGCTGGAAAAGAGGTCCCTTTTTTTTTCTGGTTCTGCGTATCATAGATACATAGCTCGCTTTCGTAGGCATCATGCATTCATTGACCTTGACTGGTGTTTTTGCATAGGACCGAAGAAGAAAAGAGAAAAAAATACCGAGCTCTGTTCCAAAAGGGAGGAACAGGTCCTTCGAGGCTCTCGCGAGGAAGAAACCGACGATAGAATGATAAGGAAGGCGGTCTCCCGGCTCTCTTTGCGCAAGCACCTTTGTGCAAGGCTCCGCGGAATCGCGCGGTTTCAGGCCTCTCTCCCTCTCCCTCTCCCTTCAGCACCATGGCAGATAGGAGAAAACAGGATCGATAGGCAAAGCAAGAAGGTGTGGCTGCAGGACATGAGAGTCATCTGCTGTGTATCGCACCCAAGTCCAAGCCTCGCACATGATTTCGAAACGGTTGAGCGCTGATCATCTCTCTATCCTTCAGCCACACGCTCCTCCATGCCAGGAAATATTTGGCCAACCTCGAGACTCCCGAGGTTGAGATATCAAGGCCACAGACACGGGCGGGGGTTAGTCCACTTGGACTGGACCGGGGACTGGAGGGTAGGTTGGGCCATCAAGGGTTGTCGAGTGTGTCAGTCCGTTCCTCGACAGTAGAGACAGACGAGGTCACTCGGAATCGTCCTCATCGTGACCACAGCCGCCATCCCCATCCCATGTCGTAAATGCTTCCTAGTCGTCATTCTCCCAAGACACACATCCCCCTCCCCCGGCTGAGGCGGCGCCTACCACCAGCACCACCACCAGCACCACCACCACCAGCAGCTGTCGAACTAGCTTAGATCCGCCGCCATTTCCCCAGCCAACCAAGCGCCCGCACGGATCGACCGGGACCGGACGTTGAGGCTAGTAGGCGAGCTGAGCGATTTAACGGATCCCTTTTACTCTAGGCGTCAGGCCTGCAGTACGGCCAGAATTTGCATCGCGCGAGATGCCTCTGGCCTACGTGACTAGTAGGAGAAAAGATGCCCGAGGATGTGACATGACGCCATGCTTGACTAGTAGCCACCACGAGTCGTAGATTGAGAGAGCGTGAGCGAATGACCGTTCAGCCGTGGTGTCTCTGATGATGATGATGATGATGATGAATGCTGAGCCAGGTTGAGGATCTCACACGTCGATGGATGATGATCCCGTCGTCCCGTCGTCGCGGTCGTGCGTGAGTACATGCGTACGTACGTGCGTGCGTGCGCGCCGATGATTAGGTGGACGGACAGGAAGCAGAAGGAAGCAAAACGCAGCGTGGCATCCCCGTAGTCGTACCCCGTGCGCATGCGTGCGACCTGTCACTCCAGTTGCCCATGCGAAACCCTTTTCTCCTTTGCAGCCCTCCCCCTTTTTTTTTCTTTCTTTCTCCTCGATGCCTAGAGAGACCCCATATCCCGATCCTAGCTTGTGCTTGTGCTTGCCAGCCAACAAGAGAAACCGAGATCCTCGCTCCTTAGACCGCTACCTGCTTGTCCTTTTTTTTTTTTTTTAAAAAAAAGGAGGAAAAAAAGGTAGCACCGACTGTCGGCCCGGACGAAGCCCCCAGCAGACGAACCATCGATCTTCGATCCTCATCTGCGTTGTTTGAATGCATTGCATAAGACGTATTGGTGTGTGAAGGAGGATTGCCGTGACGAGTGATTCGATGCGGGCCTGCGTGGTATATGCAGGTTTATGCAGGTTGTTCTGCTTTTGGGATGGCTCGGGGGGGCAGGGTGGTGTGTGGTGTGTGGTTTGTGTGGTTCTGGCCTCTTGGCTATGTGAAGTTGCTTCGCCGACGTATGTGCAAGATCGTGGAGAAGGGGGCCCGGCCGCTCGGTCCTTGACGCCAATTAGGTGCGCGTCGGTTTCGGTCTTGGTGCATACTCGCGAGGTAGCGACTCCAAGATCCCGGAGAATTTGGTCTCTGGGAGGAGGAACACCCAGCTAACTAGGTTTTGCTTTTTCGAGGACCCGTCCAATTTTAGGCCCCCTCCCACTCAAAACCCCCCCTCCCCGGATTCTACAAACTGGTGGAGACGTCAGAATCCGGGGCCCCAGACTCCACTATCGACAATACGGGGATGATGTACACTAGTCTCCAGACGTTGCATTATCCGTTCAAGTGCGGCACAACGCTCGGTGGTCCATTCTGAAGATGGTGTTAGCCGCATCCCAACGGATCCTTTTTGTGCCCCGTCCTCCGGGCCGGCTTGGCTTGTGGGCGAGACTCCGGTGTGGCTGGCTGGCTGGGGGCGAGAAGACGCTTGATGTAAGCTGACTGTCACACGAGCGTGTACACCCAGAGCAGAGCTCGCCAAGCAACGGCGACAACTGGTGACACGAGCAAGGCGTTGAGATTTGCGTCTATCTGGGCCCTTCCCGCCCACAAGCTGACATGCGTTCGTGTGGTGTGGTGCATGTAGAGTTCTGATATATGGGAAGAGAGAAAAAAAAAGGCGCCTCGTACGATGCCTCAGACGTTGTGGCGTCCGCTACACCTGCCGCATCGTCTACGGTTTGCCAGCCCTATGGATGTTTCTGTCTCCTTCCTCGCCCAGAGACGTATAGACGTCGAGACCGATGCAGCGGGCTACTGGGTGAGAGACAGAGACAAGGCGAACACGGCTCGCTGAGACACGGCACGTGGGTGAGGAGCACATGTCAGGCCATCGTTAATCAATATCTGCATCAGGCTGAAGAAGAAAACGGGGCAGGGATTTCGAGAAGAGGTGCTGGGTGGCTGCAGCATCGAGTTGATTACTTTTGTGACACGTCACAAATACAAGACACATGCCGGTTGAAGTCGTGAGCAAAATGGCTTCTGAACATCCCGTTGGCAATCTCGCCAGCTTGGGTGGCCACGGAGCGAGGAGCCACTCTGGGTAAACGTGCCGCCTGGTTGGGAAATGTGAGCTGTCAACTGCAAAAGAAAACGGACGGCGACATGAGGGGATTCTCAGAGCCAAGTATGGCCTTTGGGTGCCCAAGCAGCCCAAGGTCGCAATATCCGCTCGCGGTGGCAAACCGGACTTTTTCGATTTGCAGCCGAATATCCTAGCCCAGTTAGAGTGGAGCAACTAGGTATGGGTACCAGCTGGCGATGCGAGCATCACAAGCGAGCACTGCCAGAAATGAAGGCGCGTGGCAACGCCCAGAAGCGAGTTCTGCAGAGGGCAGTGGGCAGTGGGCAGTGCAAGAGAACGAGGGCATCGTGAGGCCGGATGTGGCAGGCGTGTTGTGGGGCAAGGCGGGGTCCCCAAGTTCGGCATTAGAACGCTCCACCGCATATGAGCAGACAAGCTCGCAGCATGTCCCACAAGGGAACAGGAGGTCGCTAGTGGCATGCGGATCTAAAAGCAACGAACCGCAATCGGGATCATGGAGCCAAGATTTCGATTGGAAAGGCCCGGCAAGTGAGAGGAGGAAGGAGGGGGGGGGACAGGGTCCACTCGGACTGGCACTGCGGTGAAGGACAAGACGGTGACTTGTGCGACTCGCGTAGAGCATGGGTGCTCACTTACCAAGCTGGGAATGGAAAGGCGCCGCGGAGACTCACGATGGCTTCATTTCCAGTACGGAGTAGAGTGGACTGAGGTAGGCGCTGAGGCGAATGGGGGCCAGAGCGAGTGCCATTCTTCCGGCGCCAGACATGAGAATCGTACCATACATCCCTGGCCATGCATTGTATTGTAGTCGGCTGCACCTCGATAGCACACAATCTAATTGGGGAGCCGGCGGCCGTACCACCGTCGACGACGTGGTTGTCGTCAACAGGAAGACTTGCTCCATGCCAAAGACAATGGTGATGAGGCCATCAAGACCCAAGAGGCCAGGAGAGGAGGGACGGCCGTCGACCTCGTCAAGACGCGATGCCACTTGAAGCCAAAAGCATGCATCATGAGCTTTTCTACTCCGTGGCACCAAAGGACCCGCCTCCTAGTTCCGCAAGCAGACTAGGCCGGGGCCCAATCTCACGATGCCTCGTTCCCGGTCCATACAAGAGCCTGCACTTCCTGACTTTGATGTGTGATGCGTCGAGGTGCAGCGTGAAGCTTTAGGTTTAGCCACCACAGCAGCAGCAGCAGCAGCACGTGCATGCATCGCTGTCGTGGCCAGCCATCGGTGGCAGGGGGACTCGGAACTCTATAGAGTCCACGCACCACGACAAGCCGTGAGGCTCTCTGGCCGAAGTTGCGAGAGCACCGACAGTCTGACAAGCGCACGAGACGATCAGGCGGCTCGGCGGCAGGCAGAGGACGGAGCATCACCTCCATGAGGTTGTACGCCGTGCCCAGGCGGACGGAACTCTGGTACCGCGGGAGACCGACTAGCTTCGACTGGGGCGTCCTGGAGTCGCGCCGCGAGCCGTCTCTCATCTCGATGCTCGATGCTCGATGCTCGATGCTCGATGCTCGATGCTCGATGCTTCGCAGCTGTACCAGACAGACAGCTAGGCCAGGGGCATGCATGCTTTCTGATACTCGCCGTCATCAGCAAAATCATACCATGTGCTGTCCTACTCGTGCACAAAGCGAGTGCCGTGATCGTGGGGGAAAGGCTACTGTACCGACTGACCACTGTAGCAGCCGTACTGTAGCAGCCGTACTGTAGCAGCCGTACTACACTAGTTGCAGCCGTACTAGTAACAGCTGTTCTAGTAGCAGCTGTTGTTGGACCAGCCAAACCGTGATAAACTGGATGATGAAGGAGATCGAAACGGTCCGTCCGGATTTCTCTATTTATGCCCCGCCGTCCCTCTATCGCTCCTCCAGGATGGTTTGGTCTTGCAGCAGAACGAGACGACTAGCGATCGCTTTTCGGTTCCGGTTTCCCTGGTGGTGGAGCTGCATTATCGGCTCTGCTATGGCACAGGCTGACCGTGGGAATTATGATCATGTCACTTCCGGCGTTCATTCTCGTTCATAACCATTCCCGTAGCATTCCACGGAGCAGGTTAGAGGCGATGGGGGTCGATCAACCAAGTCACCTTTGTGACTGGCCGGCCTAACGCAGGTGCGTCTCCAAGTGGCAAGTGTCTCCTGTGTCGGCAAGGCGAACAAATCCAAGTCCCCAGGGAAGCCAAGCGTTAGTGCCCTCTATTGTGGATACGATTGTCCAATATGCACTACACAGAACTTATGCAAACCTGCAAGCAAGCTCAGCCGTCCACCCACATCGTCTGGAGGAGCATCCACCTTGTGGGCCGCGCTAACCTTTGGGCCCCCTGGGGACTGGACAGCCGTCGTCACCATTGTTCTCGGGATGAAATGAATACAAATACACAGCACACCTGGCAGGCAGCCATGGTAGCAACTCAATTCGATTATTGAGAAAAGTGACAAGGGCTGCAGGTGCAGGTGGCGTGTGCTCGAGCAAGCGCAGTGAAGGGATCGTCAGTTTCGGCGACGGTGATGATTCCTGACAGAAGGCTTGGCGTCCGTCACACACGCTCCACCGCTCCACAAACTGCAAGCTTGGTACCCACCGGCCTGCCGTTTCTCGCAGAGTGACTTGTGCCACGATTTGGACGACCCTTGGGCCTTGGGTCGTACTCTGTACTTTTAATCCGGCCATCCTGTCAGGCAGGAGAAACGTAGGGGGAGGGAGGGCCCCTGTGGCATGGCTAGTGTACATACACAAGGGACCATGATGATCTCACAGCGTCCGTCATCATGTCGCGATCCTTGTGGGCATCGCTTACCACCCTGGGTTTTTCCCCCGTCTTTACTCGAGGTCGAGGGAAAAAAGAGATCAGCACTCGGGTTTGGTTGTTGCTTGGCTGCCAGGCATTATGGGCATGAAAAGGCCGGTTCTTGAGATCGCGGTCCATGTGCGATGCAAGGCACTGGCAAGGCACTGGCAAGGCACTGATAAGATCGTGTCGTAGACCAGAGATGAGATGGCCTTTGTGTTGGGGTGGTCTGAAACTCAAAATAAAACAGACCATACAAAACTGCCTTGGAGTGCAGTCGGTATTGGCCGCCCACAGCCGCCAACGGCGTAGGGGGTCTCATATGAACGCCGCCTTCACTGCTCCCTACCTGCCGGTGAGGAGGGAGGAAAATCACGGATGCAGGTGGCGCCTCACGTCCGATCCAGTCCCCAAGAAGCCAAGGGCCAAGAGATGGAAGAATCATCACACACAACCTCCTCGCGATGAGCATGTATAAGTTATGTCATCCGTGCCTGACTCGTTCAGGAGGGCGCGTCGCCGCGTCGGGCCGACGATCACCGTAGCAGTGTCGGATCGTGGGAACTGCAAGTGTGACGGGATGGATAGGGGGGGCTTGTGGAAGCCCCTATTTTACGCGTGTGGTAGGTACGTACATTCGGTATACCTATAAGTGAGGCCCAGAAGAAGACATAGGTGCGGGCCAGAGTTGACAACACTACGGCGGTCTGGGTCTGGAGCCATCGTACCGGCGACGAGTGTAGTGCGAACGAAGCTCATGTCCGCCACAAGCTTGTCTCCCATCCTCTCCCATCCTCTCCCATCCTCTCCCATGGAGCTCAACCATTTTCTTGACCTTGCTTGACCCTGAGCTTGGCCCCCTCCGCCCCCTCTGCCCCTGCGGCTGTCGAGCAAGTCGAGGCAAGCCCACTTCACTTCACTTCACATGCACATGCACGACGACGAGCGACTCCCAATACGTTGAGCCAATCACCGCGATGCTTGGGTTCCCACCACGATAAGCATCATCACCCATGCATCCCTGTCCGGTGCAACCCAAGAGCCCCAAGAGCTTTTGAAGAGTCTCAACAGAAATTCTCCCGTTTTCTTCGTGGAAAACGCACACACGCTTCCTCCTGAGAAAAAGCCAATATCTATAGTGCAGGAACAAAGCCGACAGTTGGGAATTTGGCCACTGGCGTGAAGGAAGTTTATTATGATGTGACTCGGGCCGTAATACAACCTCCGTGAGAACGATTCGCTGCGTATTCCGTTGACCGAATCCTACCTTGTCGTATACGACTCTGTTCATCTTTTTCTCCTTCTCGCCCCGGCCTGCGGACAATCCCAGCTAGACTCAACCGCGCCCACACCCATCCCGCATCCTTGATCTAGGATAATCTGGTCAATCGTCAAACTAGAAGCGTTTTTAGCTCCAAGATATTGCGAAGATGTCGGATGAGGGGCGTTAAGTGCACCCACCTGTTGACCGGGCGAAGCAGACACGGGCGAGGCTCACTGTCGTCCGCTGCGGCACCGCTCAAGGTTTTCAACCTTTCTCTGAGTCAATGGGATGGGCATTACGAGAGAGCGCGTTGTTGAGGCGATTTTGTGCATGGGTAATTTGCTACGGAGTATTACGGAGTATGGTGGTGTATTACGGCAGGAGGCGGCAGGAGGCAGCAGGAGGCAGCAGCAGCAGAGAGCAGCAGAGAGCAGCAGACAATTGCGACATGATCACTGGGAGTGGCCTTCTCCTGGCAGAGCCATCGGCGACCATCGCACGATTTCCAAGTCCATGGCCTCCATCGATATGCACCTCAAGTCTGGGTACGGGTCTCTTGGCGTTGCATTCCTGCACGATTGCAAAACCCTCCCACAGCCAAATCTCCTTTTTTCCCCAGACTACAGGAGCTGCCTAGCCTCATCTGAAGAGCAGTCGTGTAGGAACTGTCGACAGTGCATGGCTGCCAGTGTCCTCAAGTGACATTTTCCCCATCCAGTCAGTGCCTGTGACAGCCGTGATCCGAAAGCGGGCGGCCCAGATCAATGAAGGAGGGTCGACAAGGAGGAGCCACTCTTGCTGGGCGGGCCAGCCTCCCCTGCTCTCGCTTGCATTAGTGCGGCGCTAGACGGTACGTACCTGGTCCGAGCTTTCTCTCAAAGACCACACTGCAGCCCTTGCTCGAACAAAACGAACACCAATTCCACCCAGCCAACCCCTCTCAACGCGGTCAATCAATCAGTGAACGGTGCTGGCCAGTCTATTCCTCCATCTCCGCCCGAAACCTGCCACTGCCACTCTCTCTCGACTGACGACTAACATCACGACTGCCTCCTTTCTCTCTCATACTTTGCGTTCGGCTCGGAGCGATGGCAATCTAGAGCCATTCGCGCCTCTTCTCTTTTGTCCCCTTCTCTCTCCCTGTTCTGATTGATGTTTTGCCGGCGTCAGTCGGGCCTCTTCCAGCTCATTATGTCGTTTTGCAGCGACCGCATCCCGCTCACGCTTCACTACAACGCGCACTCGAACTCACGCCCACGACGACACCATGGAGCCACAAACATTCTGCGATCCGAGTACTAATGGTACACCATCCAAACTCAACACCCTACCACCGCCCGCGCGGACGGCGAGCAGCACGCCCGTCTCGTCCCCAGGGCTCTTCAGTCCTGTCAACCCTCGCGCGACCATGTCACTACCATCTTCACAACCTGCCTCCGAGAACACGACGCCCGCCGTCCAGAACAGCCCCTTTCTGCACCCTCTACAGACCCACAAAGTTCGAGAGTAAGTCGCCCCCCGATTTCCACTCTGCTCCCGGACGTTTCCCGCCGGCTGGTCGGTTCCCACCGGCCGGACAGCTGAGACCCTGAAACCGGTCTCCATTTACCGGCCTGCCAAGCAAGACCAAGGGTACAGCAGCAAACATGCTTGTTTACCTGCGGCGGTTACACGCCTGGCGAATCGAGAGTAATCGGCCCACTGACACGAGGTGCATAGGACACACGTTGCCAACGTTGACAGGGACTTCACCACGGGCCGGAAAATTATCAACCATTATGAGGTCATCGAGGAGATAGGGCGAGGCGTGCACGGCAAGGTCAAACTGGCTCGCGACCTCGACAACGGCCAGAATGTGGCAATCAAGATCGTGCCCCGCTTCTCCAAGAAGCGTCGGCTCGGAAGGATCACACAGAATGTGTCTCCATTCGAGAAGACAAAAAGGGAAATCGCCATTCTGAAGAAGATCAGGCACCCGAACGTGGTAGCCCTGCTCGAAGTCATCGACGACCCGGATTATAAGAAGATCTACCTGTGTCTCGAACATGTCGAATGTGGCGAAGTCATCTGGAGGAAGAAGGGACTTCCAACAATTTGCGCCTTCGAACGCCAGCGGATCGAGAGGGAAATGAGAGGCGAGCCCATGTCCGAAGCGGAAGAGCAGTACCTTCAGACCATGGAGAAACGCTACAACATTAAGGAGTTGAAGAGAGCTTACATCGCTGAAAGGATAGGCAGCCACGGCGAGCCTTGGAGTCTGGAATTTGGAACGGAGGCGAGGGCAGGTGCGCAATCGGAGGCAGACGGTGCGGAAGACGTGGGCGTTGGGTCTTACCATTCAAACTCGCCCTTTGGTCAATTGTCTGCACCGAACTCGGAGGCCCCTTCAAGGTCACAATCGATGAAATCCATGTCTGGTGCGGCGATGGAAGCACCACCGCCGGTTCCCGATGACGATGACGAGACCCCAGGCAGACTGCACGACACCATCACGTCCATCAGTGCCCTCGAAGGAACCATGTATGGTGCGTACACCGATGGGCAGTTCCGACAACGGTCTCCCAGCATGGCCGATTCCATCATATCGCACATGTCCTCCCTCGACTTCAACGCCTACTCGCATGATCCGTTCGCTGATGACTTTTCATACGTGCCTTGCTTTACAATCGACGAGGCACGGCGGGCCTTCCGGGATGTTGTTCTTGGCTTGCAGTACCTGCACTATCAAGGGATCGTCCACAGAGATATCAAGCCGGCGAATCTGCTCTGGACCAAAGAACATAGCGTCAAGATTTCCGACTTTGGCGTGTCTTATTTTGGCAGGCCCATGCGAGAGTTTGAGCCAGATGACACAGTCTCCGAGTCTGAGGCCCAGGATTTTGACGACGAGCTAGAGCTCTCCAAAACCGTCGGCACGCCTGCCTTCTTCGCCCCCGAGTTGTGCTACACCGACCTCGACAGCGGACCACCGCCAAAGATCTCAGAGAAGATTGACATCTGGTCTCTCGGTGTCACTCTCTATTGCATGATCTTTGCCAGAATCCCCTTCTTGGCCGAGGATGAATTCCAAATGTTCAGGAAGATTGCCACGGAGAAGGTATACATTCCGAACAGACGTCTCAGGCCCGTTGATCCTTCGACCTCACCCAAGACTTCTTCGCTCTACATCAGAGAAAACCAGGCTCCATTCCGTGACGACCAAGCGTTACTTTACGAAGACGTTGACGAAAACCTCAGGGACCTACTGGACAAGATGCTCACGAAGGACCCCAGGAAGCGGATTGACCTGCGTGGCGTCAAACAACATCCTTGGATTCTTGCAGACATGCCGAACCAGATTGGCTGGATTGACGACACTGATCCTTTCAGACAGACTGAAGGCAGGAAGATCCAGCTTACCGACAAGGATCTGCACGATGCCGTCGTGCCTCTCACGTTCCTGGAACGCGCAAGGTCCACGATCAAGAAAATCAGCAGCAAATGGGGTGGAGGCCGCTCATCGGACCGCACTGATGATACTGTCTTGACTGCCAGACGGAGAGCCGCCAGCAGCGCTGCTAGCTCGGCTGGGGACGTCTCTGCCTCCCCAATACCAGTCACGCCACACCTCCGCGATTTCCGGAGAAAGAGCCTACGTGGAGACGTCGACTACTTTGCACCTGTGAGAGAGCAATCACATCCACAGAGTGACCACCCTTTGACCTACAGCGTGACGGCCAGCCCGGATGAAACACCACCAGTGCGAGATGATTCGACCTCGAGGAATCCGACAGCGGTAGGAGACTCCCTACCTGGTCAAACTCTTGAGGTCGACACGGATTTTAATTGCAATGAAGAAGTCGCAGAGCGCCAGACACCTACAGCGTCTCGGTACGAGTTTCCGCGTCACAGGCACCGGCACTCGCAATCAGTCTCGACCGCCACGTTAGCCCTGCATAACAACCTGCTGGAGGCTCACACGGCGCCCACAACGCCTACCAACGATGCCCGGGTCGGTAGCCCCAGCAGCCTGTCCAGGAAGGGCAGAGAGTTCATGGCCTCTCCCGAGGACTCGGGTAGGTCCCAGTCCGTCGATCGAGCCTTGGTCTTCAATTCCCATGACAAGCGGGCTGAGGCAAAAGTCGCTCTGAGCACCCTGGTCGTGCCTGGCAACTTCGAGCAACCCAAAAGGCTCCAGCAGATGCGGTCTCTGGATCTCAGCAGGGCTGTTGGCGACAGTCCCCTACCCTCCCCACTCCTATTCTCACCGCAAGCGATCACTCAGTATCAGTACGGTCAACACAAATCGGACCTCGCACTGGATAAGTTTCAGACTGTGGTCAACGATCACCAGCCCCAACACAAGTCGGAGACAACGCTGGATAAGTTCCAGACTGTGGTCAAGATCGAAGACAGGCCTATGACAGCACACCGCGTCAAGGACCTCGAAAGTAAGACTCCACCGCCTAGGACTTATGGCCCTTCGAGTGAGCAGTCTTTCGCCAGGGCTTGGGAAGCTCAGCGTCGCCGTGAAAAGCTTGAGTACGAGCAAGAACTGCAACAGCAAGTCTTGCAGCCAGCCGCTGAGATCGACGCAGCCGTTGTCCCATGTCCTCCTTCCCCTGACGATGAGGATTTCATCAATGTCGATGACGCCTCCCGAGCCCCAACATTTGGCTCACGTCTTTCGTCAAAGTCCAACTCTGCTGACGCGATAGCCATGCCGTCTGCTAGCTCTAGTGCGGTTACGTCACCCGTGAGCTATACGACATCTGCATCCCAGAAGGACTTGGCCGACGCAGTGACCTTCCAGTCTGACCCCTCTCTACCTGCGCTGTTGAGCGGGGCCTCATCCGTCTCAGCGGATGCCGAGGGGGATTTCCTCCATGTTCCCGAATCCGTGAGTCGCGGTTCTGTCCTCGAGTCAACCGACTCTCTCACACCACCGGCACTCGAGAAGGAGCCCGTCGCAGGATTTCCCCTGGAGGACGCAGCCCTTGACGATCCCGATAGCGTTCGTGTCGATGACCATCGGCACGAGTCTCTTGGGCGTTCCACGCCCATGAATTCCGAGGACCACGGTGGCGATGACGACAGCGACAGCGAAGAGGAAGGTCTTTTGATGATGAGTCGTCGATCTAAGAAATCTGGCTCTATCAGGGAATCTCCGAAGAACTCTTTCCGTTCTCGAAGACGAGGTACAAATGCCTCTGTTGGCAGCACAGATACCGCCAAAAAGGTCTCGTCTGAGGAGTGAGCCATCGCTCTGACCACCCATACACCACTCATGGCATACCGACACATCATCTCCACACTATTACCATGTTGGATTATTGTACGAACATGGCCACGCATGGCCCTGCTTCGTTTTCTCTCTCTCCCCTCTCAAGTGTCAACATGTTCTATGGAGACTGGGTTCAATCGTCCTGATATGGACAAACAAACAAAATTGCATTGGTCGGCTATATCTTTCACCATGATTCCCACGCGCGCATACAGATGTTGTGCTTTGTCCATGTTGACAGGCTGGGGGACTTGCATATAATATCACACTAGCATAGCGCCACTACGAGGTCTGGCCCAAGGCGTTCACATATTTTTGGAGGGTTGGTCGGGTGACTGGACAGACGGCTTACTTAGGTCGCTGTCGCTTATGACATGTCTTCAATCGCATGTGTTCCTTCCTCTTTCCTGTTGGATTGATACCTGAGAAGGAAGCAACGGATGTCTGTCTATTCAAGGCGTCCGAATGGGGTTTCTTTGTTCCAACCTGCTTTTGTCTCATTCTTCAGACAGCAAAGAACCTTAGGATCCCAGCATCGTGGGCTCGTCCCTGACGATGAGAATGATGGCGGGGTGCGGCTTCGTTGGATGGGACACTGTGATTGCTCCCACTGGTAAAGCGAGGTCCTGGAATTTTCCACAAATGCTGGATGGGCCAGCGGCAAAAGGTTCGCTGGAGGAGGATGGCGGATTCTCTATGCGCGTTGCTTCGTCGCTTAAGGCTGAGAGATAATTCGAGCCTTATGGCCGAGGAAGATCAATAGAATCTGAGCCCTCTGTCGAGGGTTTTTACACACCACTTCGAAACAAACTGCGATGTCCTCTTGTAGGCACCTCGTTCCTTGTAAGACTCACATTGTTGCCCGAGTATCTTTGTAACCATGAAAAAAAGAAGAGGGTAAGGTGAGTTGTGTCTTTCGGACGCTGTTGGCGTCAGTGTACGTACATGTACCCCCTCCCTACATTGCCAGCTCTCACCAACTAGACTCCAACGAATACGGTGGCAGGGGATAAAACCCCGTCCTCTTCGGTAAGCCACTTCGGAAGCTCACCTTGACTCTGCCAACATCTTCTGAAACTACCAAGTCCGCGTGAGAACGTAACGACGTGAACACCTCTCAGTCACCGGCCCCTGGTAGCCCGGATTTCTCTGTAGCTTCGCGCCACACCACTGACGGGACGGACCCCACCGAATGCTGTTTGCCCGGAATCTGCTTGTGCGAGTCGCCACCGGAGAGCATCCCACATAATAATGATCGAGGGTTGTGCCAAAGAGATAGCTCGCCACGACCGGGGCCAATTTGGTTGATGTGGCTTCCTTAGATAGGTGGATGATCCGTCCATAGCCGACTCAAGACCTCTACATGCCTGCTATGCCCCTTTCCATGTTCGACCTGTCGATCATTTAAGTCAGGTCGAGACTTTTCGGGGTATCTTTACCTATCTGGTATGCATACCTATCATCTTAAAAGTCTCAAGCCTTCCCAGAACCCTTAGGAAGATACATAGCCCACAAAATAGCGATGGCCGCCCCGCCAGACACAATAACCGCAGAGACCAAGAACGCAACCAATCCACCGATGATACTGCCACGCGCAGGGTTTCCAATCTCCGAGTAGATATCATCCAAGCGCTGCGCCATCTGCGTATCGGCAAAGTTGTCCCGGACCCTCGCCATGCCGGTGCGGCTCATCTCAGCCAGCTCGTCCTTGCTCATCTTGTTAAGCACCCGATCCATGATCTTGGTCCACTCGTCCACCTGCTCGGGGTCCCGCAGCCAGCCCGTCTCGCCCTCGAGGACCGTCTCGGTGGGACCGCCGGTATTGGCGGCTAGGACGGGGACGCCGGAGAGCATGGCCTCGATGGGCACGATACCGAAGTGCTCGTTGGAGGGGGTGTAGACGAGGAGCTTGGCGGTTTTGAGAAGGAGCTGCTTGAGGGCGTTGGGGACGCTGAGGAGGAAGATGACCTCCGTACTGGGGTTCACGTCCAGGGCTGGTAGGATGGACCTGACGGTTGCGTTGGAGAGCTTGAGGGAGTCGGCGAGGGCCACGAGCTCGTTGTGGTAGCCCACGTTCTCGGAGACTCGGGAGTCGTAACCGCCTGAAGAAACAAGTTAGTGAGAGCCATACGCAATGTGAAGGCAGAAGGGCTCGGTTTCATACCGGCAACGACAAGCTTGACGCCCTTCCTCTGCTCCTTGCTCAAGCCCGCAAAAGCCTTGATAGCCAACGCAACATCCTTCTTGCGCTCAAAACGGTTGATGCTGAGAATGATGTCTCCCGCCTTCCAGTCAATCCCACTGGCGTCCTCCTTCTGCGGACGCGTATCAATGCAAGGGTACACCACCTTCAGTTCCCTGTCCCTCACCAGCGCGGGCCACGTACGGCCCACCACCCCCCTCGTAAACCTCGAGTTCACGGCAATGGCATCAGCAAAGCTCATGCTCCACTCCTCCCACTTGTCGAACGGCAGACGATAGATCCGCTTCCAGAGCTTCTGGCGGCCCTGGACGAGGAGCAGGTCGGGGAAGTGGCAGTAGAAGAGGATCGGGGCGCGGGGGCGCAGGTACTGGAGCAGCGGGAGGCCGGCGCTGAGCTGGTCGACGAAGAAGTAGTCGGGATTGAGGTCGGCCAGCTCGCCGGAGAGGTGGATCTGGAGGAGGAGGTGCAGCTGGCGTAGGATGGCGCAGATGATCATGAAGCGGGAGAGGATGGAGGGGGGAACAACGTTGTTGCCGCGGACGCGGACATCGAGGGTGCCTGAGGTGTGAGATATCAGCCTAGTGGTGCCAGGGGGTTCCATGAGGTTGCCCACCGTCTCTGGCCTCGTCGAAGCAGTGTCGAGGGTCACAGTGGCTTGTGAAGACTACGATTCTGTGACCTCGGTTCTGAAGGCCGACGGCAGCATCAACAACAAGTCTCTCAGCACCTCCAATGCCAAGATCAGGGTGGAAGAAGACAATGGTCTTCTTGTTGATTTTGTTGTCTGCCATCTTGCCAACGAGATGGCTCATACCACAAGAATTTGGTTTGTGGTAGGCAGATGCAAAGTTGGCAAGACGTTCTCCAGAACGCGACGTAAGCTCAAACAACCCGAAGCCCCACTGCGGTACGGGACAAGTATGTAAGAGGGGCCCCCACTATGAGCTGCTTACTGCCAAGACTGCATACAAAGTACCTGCCTGCCAGCTGGTCCCTAAATTCGGAACTTGATAAATCTCCATGTGAAGAATGTCCTTTAAACGACGACATCGAACCACTTGTGCTTGAACCACAAGCTTCACACCTCCAAACACCCGGCCGCCGACGCGCCCCAGCGCATCATGGGGCCGCAGACAACCCGACGATGTTCGGTGGTTGGCCTGTTCGGGGATCCAAGATCAGAAATGACCTGAGATCAAGAACATCTGAGACAGAAGTGTTCAGCTGGCTAAGTCAATTTGCAATCACACTCTTCATGTTACCTCCCAAACAAAATCACTCCTGAGGCCTTCTCTGCGGCCTTTTTGTATCCAAGCACTACCTACATCCTTGTGCTCGGGTCGCATGATGAGGAACTGAGCCGTGTATGATTACAATTGGTTCATTTTCTCTATGAACGTTTTCCCTTAATGAGAGCAAGAAGTGCTGGTAAACCGTCCTGTCTTTGAACTCTCAGGGAGGGGGGTATCTCGAGTACCGTTGTGTGGGAAGCCCTAGCGAACCATCATTGACCATGGATCATCGTGAAGCGTCATTACCGCCGCGCAACCCTCCAACCAGATTAAGTTCCGCCATAAAAAGCCATGAGCTGTTCATGGATCAAAAAAACTCCGTCACAATTCCATCAAAAGCAACCCGAAGATGTCCTTCATTGCAGCCCCTAATGGGCCTCTTTGTTTTTGTTTTTTTGGGATTTTCCACCCCCGGCCTTTGTGCACTCCGTCTGACAAGCCCTGTGGGCCATCAAGACGTGGAACGAGTGGACCGTGGAAGAAGTGGGAGAAATGAGTGTCGAGAAGACCGAGAATTAGTTGAGTATTAGGTCGTACCCATTGATGCCTCCAAGATATGCCATGAAGGGTAAAGAATAGTTTCTTGACTCAGATCACAGAAACATTGCGACGACTCCAGCAGCAGCCAGGAAACCAACTGGGGCGGCAGTCATGTGGGGCGCCTAGTGATTTTCGAACAGTCAGAAGCAGAACAGACAAGATATGTTGAGACGAGAATGGTACTCACAAATGCAGCAGAGGAGCTGCTACCGGTGGCAGAGCCACTTGCAGCACTTGCAGCGCTGGAGAGAGACGAGCTTGCGCTGCTGATGGCGCTGCTTTCTTTGCTGGCAACAGAGCTGGCGTCATTGGAGAGGGAGCTCAGGGCGCTGGTTAGAGTGGATCCCGCACCACTACCACCACTACTGAAGATGGTAGTGGCCGCAGAGGAGGTCAGGGTGGAGCCGTCGGTGGTCTCGGTGGTCAGGTAAGACGAGGTGGTGATGGCAGAGCCGGCACCCGTGGCCTGCAATTGAAGAGTCAGTCTATGAACGGGGAATCCAGAGTTTTGCTGGGCGACTTACGCTACCAGTACTGCCAGTGCCGGTGCCAGTGACACTTGGGGACACGGTGCCAGAGGTGACCTGGTATTTCGAATCAGATCATGAATCCAGGGTGCAAAAATGGTGTCAGGTGGGGTAACTCACAGTCTCAACAGTGGTAGGAATGGCAACACCAGCGGCTGGAAATTTGTCAGTTCTCAAATTCCGTTTTGAGGGTCTCGTGGCGGCGTTTCTGACTTACAGGAACAGTACGAGACGCCGTAGGCGATGACAGAGGAGGCGGAGTCCGCGTCGCTGCAGGCCTCGTTGGAGCAGTCACGAATACCGTAGGTGAAGGTGGAGTTGGAACACAGGCAGGCGGCCTCATCATCACCGTTTGCAGTGCAGCCGAAGCTAGAGGCTGCATTCAGCAGGTTGTTGATGCACGTTTGCTGATAGCAGTGCCGGTCAGTACATCGTGAGACAGCAGCAAGAGGCCGAAGCGAGCTCTGCTTAGGCGAGACGCAATTGGCGAGCTGAGAGGCTAGTGGGATCACTTACACCGCAGTCGGGCAGATCGCTGGGAGCTTGGGCGGTGACGGCACCGAGGACAGCAAGAGTGCTGAAGATAGCGGTAATGACCTTCATCTTGTTGGTTTGGGCGAGGATACGCGTGGTTGGGAATGGAATCGATCGAATAGACGAGAGTGTGAACTGTGGTGATGCGTGACAGTGATGCTCAAGTCGTGAGAGGAGGCTGTTGGACTGAAGAAATCTTCTTGGTCAACGCGTGGAAGATGTGAGGTTGGATTGGTTGGGTTGGTGGTAAACAGACGGAGCTTGGGGGAGAGGATGGAAGTTGAGAATGGGTGGGTGGGTGCAGCGGAATCTTAAAAGAATGGGATACAGGTGAAGTTTTGCAGGCGGAGCAGTGGAAGCGGAGGAGGAAGGTGGCCGGGGAAGGCACGGTCTAGGTTCAGCCTGTCTGGCGTCACGCTGCAGTGATTCACAACAAGATTAGTTGGCCAGACTTACTGCTTTGATGACGAGGTACGAGGGTACGGAGAAAAGACGCGGTAACGTGGAAGGCGCGCCCGAGGTTTGCCTTGGTGAACTTCCACAGCTGCAGGTGGACAAGGTGAGGGTGAAAGCAGGGCAGGCCCTTCCTACTCTGGTCCAGCAGCTAGTATCCTGTACCTGATAATGGAGGAAGAGACCAGGGGGCGGCCGCTAAACTGGTGGCACACAGTCACTTACACATCCCTGCTCCTGCCCTGGCAGGGTCACACCTTGATTTTTGGAACTCCATCTCCTCTGTCAATCAGGTCTCCATGATGTGAGTGGATGATGTGAGTGGATGTGTGCGTGGATGTGTGTGTGGACTACTCTCCAAGGTTTTCTTGTCACCCGATTTGATATTTCACCGCTCTGCGTGTTATAGTGCTGCAGTAAACGCACTATTCTCCGGGAGGCCGCACAAAGAGGCCTCTCGCCTGCCACGGTACCTACGAAAGCTCCATGGATCAAACTACCGACGGCGTGCTCGCCCTCTTCTGCTGTCACCGACATTGTCAAGCTGGATAGAGGTGGACCCTCAACCCTGGCTCGCCGTTGCGGGGAGAGAATCATGATCTCCGAGACTCACTCAGGCTGCACGGAGCGCAAGCAGGACAAGGCGATGCTTCCCTGGCAAAGACAACTCATCGAACAGTGTCGGGACGAACTGGTGCTGTGCTGTGCTGGGTCTGGAACGTAGCATCCACAAGAGATGCCACACCGAGCCGATCAGCCCAGATCGCTACACAGTCTTCTTGCAGAGTCTTCTGTGGGAGGGAGGACCTCGTATGGAGTAATCCTGAGGACGGCCTGAGTCGCCGGTATCTGTATGGATGTTGCTTGTAATGACGGCATGGCTCGCCTGATGGACCCATCGCCGGTATCACAGACCCGGGTACAGGCACATACCGTAGCGACCTTGAAACCTGCGATGCTACGCAACAGCGGTCAGGACTAAGAGCTTTGTGCTGCTTGGCCGGCTTTGGGCGACACACCTCGTCAGGCACCGCAGGCTATAGTGGTGCCCCTCCTTGGTCCGTCACGATGCTACGTGGACACGCTGAACAGGGTCGGCTATCGAGCCACCGACCCGTGGACTCTTCAATGCTGGATATCGATGCCCACCCAGCTTATGTGGCATGGCTTTGGGCATCACAGCAAATGGGCCGAGTCTATGGCCAGTAGCGCGGACGAAAAGCAGGGAATCTGTACGTGGTGAAAACAGGCTCCAAAAATCAGATGAAGTCAATTTTGAGTGCTGGCAGTGATCCACTGTGGCTGGTTCCGTCCTCTGCATGCGCCTCATTGGCCAATGCCCCAGATCTGGGACTAGTCTTAGCAAGGGTACCCAGTCTGTTGGTTCTTATTGACAGGGACAAAGGCAGGGCGACGTCTGCAGGTGCGCTTGGAGCATCATCGAGGTCTTCGCGAGAGACCGTCTCCAAGGGAAAGGAAGGTGTTGGCGCTGACGCTGACGCTGACGTTGATGGATTGTTGCACAGTTCCAAATAACGACGGCAGGCCGAGATGCAGAAGAAGAGAGACACTGACATAATGTTTTGTCAATCTTCAACTGACAGCTGATGTCATCTGGAGAACCCCTGCAAGAGCTTTACTCCACCATCTCCACTTCCCGCGTGGTGGAGTTGGGCTTGGGGGCTGATCCCGTTTCTCTGGTTGCCCCGGTTGCCGAAGGTCAAATCGGCGAAACATGGAATGGTCTCAATTTCAGAAACAAACTTCTCTGCTCCTCCGACCTAACGTGTGTTCGTGCAACCTCCCCTTTAATCTCAGACACCCATCATTCTGAGCCAAACACCCAAGCATCCAAGCATACAAACATCTCACTACTTGGGTACCTACCGCCACTTGGGCTCTACCGCGCTCAGCTGATCGAGAACGTCCTCGACAGCTGTCGACCACAGGATCCTTTACGGAGCCCTCCTGGCAAGGTTTCTTGAGACTAGCCGTCTAGGCTATGCAGTAGTGCGGTGTTTCCCTCGTGGCAATATGCAGTATCCTCAAATCGTCGTGAACCTTCTTCCGGTCACCACGTTCTGTTCAGGTCAGACATCATGGCAGCTAGGCAGTGTCTCTGAGAGGCCTCAACCTATCGGCTATCGCTTGGGAGACCATTTCAAGCCGGTTCTGCCCAGAACCTTATTCCCCCGGTCTTGGGCTGAGCCGTTGGCATGGGCCATGCCAATTCCGCCAGCGGCGTCTTCTCGTGGAAGCTTTTGTGGGCGTTCCGCTGCGGTGTTCCCGCATGATCCCAACCTCAAGCTCACAAGCTTATAAAGTCATTTCCAGCTCTGTCATTGGCGATACCAACCTGGCGGTAATATCATAATGCAACCGAACTTAGATTTGCACGATCTGCGACTCACATTTTACTTGTCCCCTGCTGTGGCTAAAGCATGGCCAGCTACATCTCTCATTGGCTTTCGTCCAAGATCAGGCATGCATGGCAAGCTGAGAGCACCTGCATATCGGTAGTCATTTCCGGATGGCCGATCTACTATGTAGACGATAGATTTCGACGACTCATGAGGCGCACCCTCTGACTACACTAGAGGTGCTGCTGGATACAGACCACACCACCAGGAACGCGTGCCAGCTTTCCTCGCGTCTAGACAGACCCAAAGCTCGAGCACCCCGGGCGCTACCACGGTGCAAGCCACACCGCCACACCAGAGACGCAGGGGTGGCAACCAGGTACCACACAAGCGTCATCAGAGATCGACGACCGGAGCAGCTTGACCTGACAACCATTCCGTCACTTCTGCGTGAGCCACTGCCAGGCGGTCAGCGGCACGTGGACCCAACATAATGCCCAGACGAGACCCAACGTGCGAGTTTCTGCGGAGCACCAAACCTCCTCGCGAAGGATATTCCGCATTGGGAAGAAGCCATGGGCGCATAAAGAGGTTATCAGCGCTCGGTCTGGCGCCGGTCCGGGGGAAGTTGAACTTCTCGGGCCACTCACCAAATGCCGGCTAGCTAGTGACGGCCGCGCGCGATGGACGACGGCGCTATCAATCTGACAAACTAATTCTAAAGGATTTCCCTGGGCGGTACCTATGACATCGCTGAAATACCCATGCTGAAGATGCAGTAGTCCACTTGTATTGTCCCGAGGAAAAGGTCCATACGAGTGGATACTCCAATCAGCGCCTCATATCAATGTGCCTACAGCGAGAAGATCGACCGCTATCTGTGATGGGAATTTTTCTTTTTGGTGAGGGGGGGGTGGGTTCGACTGTGAATCTGGGTTGAGAACGTTGCCAACATTGCATTTGTTATCCGAACGGGGCATTCAAATCCCGAGGGTCTATAACAATGCTCAGCACAACGTCCAGTGCAGCGGGCCGTAGATCGCCATGTGGGTGCGATTGGGTTGCTGTGGTAGCACGGCGGACTTGAGATTCCGTAGGTACTTTTTGACCCGGCCCCCCTCCCCGGGAGGAGAAAAAAGAGAGTGGAGAGAGGTTGGGGGGGGGGGGTCGGGGTCGAGCCTCAAAATCCAATCCTGGAACGGCCATCCCAGCCTCCCTCCTTCCATCGTACGTGACACCGGGGTGTCTCGGAGCAGTCCCGGCAATCCCTGCCGACCTGGAGGGCCACACACTATGCACACAACGGGCCCGTCTCGTTCTTCAATTTGAATTGCGACGAAGTGAATGAAATGATGCTGTTCCCCGGACGAGGCACGGTCGGGAACGATGTGGTGGTTCGAGCAGCCCGAGGCAACGGCAACCCAAGCAATTCTCCGTTGCGTGACGTGAGGGTATGCGTTTCGAAGCTGTGGCGCGTGAGAGGTCATGTTGTGTAAAGGATCGAGGGATGGCAGAAGGAAATGAGGTATGGACGATAGGATGGGTCAAGATCGGCCACCGTCAGGCTCATGCGAGACCAGATGGGAGAAGCACAAACCAGACTGGAGAGCGGCAAAAGTCATGATCAAACGATATTCCAACCTCACAAAAGACTATGACCATCCCAAACCCAAGATAAAGTACATGTGGTATAACAGCCAACGGCAACAACAATAAGGAAAGTAGTAAACTTTGAAGAGAAACCGTAACCAAAAGGCCTCGCGCACGCGTGACACACACGAGACGGCTATGTGCCTCACCAACCTCCGGCTGGCTGTCGTCTCATCTCTCACATCCTCAAAGTCATACGTAGACCGTCGCCCATGTGTATGTGTTTCCGTTGCCTGCTGTGCAACAAGCCCCCCTTTCCCCGTAAGTATTACCCAAATGTCGCGCAAAGTAATTTGCGTTTTGAATTGATGTTGGCCAGCCTCCCGCCCTTTCCTTGCAGGAGCTAGACATATCCAAAGCTGGAGGGGTTGGAAAACAGAATCATAACAGCTTGAATTTCATCTTTCGTGCGTGCATGAACATCAACTCGTAGTTATCTTGCTCCTCCTGGTGGGTTGACATTCATCTAACCGCTGCACATGACGCAGGACTCAGGGTTTTCGATGCTGCCTGTGATGAAGTCGTTAGCAACTGTTACTTTGGGAGGGTTTGTCGATGAGTTAACTTACATTGCAGAACAGCCTCAGAGTAGATATCCATCTCCCTCTCCTTGCTGTCCTCGTCTTTGTCCTCAGACTGGCCATTGCGCTTGTCGCCGTTAACAGCCGGTGATGAGAGGGACTCCTCCGTGGGCTTTTCTCCAGTAGGCTCGACGGGCAGAGCCTTGGGGCTCTCAGCCTCTTCCTGGTCAGCCTTGAACGGGATGTTCTTAGGCTTGGAGGGAGATGCCATGACACGCGCTGCGACTTCCTTGGTATTAGGAGTGAGTGGTGGCGAGGTAGAGTTGGGTGTCATGGACGGCGTGGGGATTCCATTGGTGCTCAGGGTAGTGTTAGTACCCTCAGACCCATTCTTGGTCGCATGCATGGGGCCAACGAAGGAGCTGATGGAGGCGTAGCCAGCAGGAGGGGCACGCTTGCCCAGGCCGCTGTGCTTCGATGCAGCCGACTCCTCGAGCTTCAGGGCACGCTGGTCGACGGTGAACTGGATGGGTGCCGCCGCCGCCTGGGTGCGGAGGTAGTACATGCCAGTCTTGAGACCCAACTTCCAGCCGGTGAAGTGCATGCTGGTGATCTTGCCCATAGAAGGCTCACGCATGTGGATGTTCAGCGACTGGGACTGGTCGATGAAGGCGCCACGATCAGCAGCCATCTGCACGATGGTCCTCTGGGAGATCTCCCACACGGTCTTATACAGAGCCTTGATATCATCGGGGATGCTGCGGATGTTCTGGATGGAGCCATCCTCGGCGATGATGCGGTTCTTCAAGTCCTCAGACCACAGACCGCACTGCACCAGATCCTTGAGCAGCCAGGGATTGACAACCTGGAACTCACCAGCAAGCACACGTCGCTGGTAGATGTTGGAGGTGTAAGGCTCGAAGCACTCGTTGTTACCCAAGATTTGCGAGGTGGAGGCAGTAGGCATGGGGGCCATCAACAAACTGTTGCGAATACCGTGCTCCTTGATCTTGGCCTTCAGGGCTGCCCAGTCCCAGAGATTAGTGGGGGTGACGTTCCACATATCGTATTGGAGCTCGCCCTTGGAGACAGGAGATCCCTCATACGACGAGTATGTACCCTCAACCTTGGCAATATCGCAAGATGCGGTCAGGGCGGCGTGGTAGATGGTCTCGAAGATCTGTTTGTTGAGCTGACGGGCCTCAGGAGACTCGAAAGGCATGCGCAGAGCCAAGAAGGCATCAGCCAGACCCTGGACACCCACACCAATAGGTCTGTGGCGCATGTTGCTGTTGCGAGCCTCCTGAACGGGATAGTGGTTGACATCAATGATCCTGTTCAGGTTGCGAACCACGACCTGGGTGACCTGGTGCAGCAGCTCAAAGTTGTAGCACTCATTCTCGTAGTCAACGAACTGTGGCAGGGCGATGGAGGCCAAGTTGCAGACGGCAACCTCATCGGGAGCGGAGTACTCAATAATCTCTGTGCACAGGTTGGAGCTGCGAATGGTGCCCAGGTTCTTCTGGTTACTCTTGCGGTTGGCGTGGTCCTTGTACAGCATGAAGGGGTTGCCCGTCTCGGTCTGAGCCTCGAGAATGGCATACCAGAGCTTCTGGGCCTTCATGGTCTTGCGACCGCGACCCTCCCTCTCGTACTTCTCGTACAGAGCCTCAAACTCGTCGCCGTAGCAGTCAGCAAGGCCAGGGCACTCGTTAGGGCACATCAGGGTCCAGTCTCCGTTCTTCTCGACACGCTTCATAAAGAGATCAGGGATCCACAGGGCGAGGAACAGGTCTCGAGCGCGGATCTCCTCCTTGCCGTGGTTCTTCCGCAGGTCAAGGAACTCGAAGACATCTGCGTGCCACGGCTCCAGGTAGATGGCGAAAGCACCGGGGCGCTTGTTGCCACCCTGGTCGACATAACGAGCAGTGTTGTTGAAGACACGAAGCATGGGGATAATGCCGTTAGATGTGCCATTGGTGCCAGCGATGTAGGAGCCAGTGGCACGAATACGGTGGACGTTCAGACCAATGCCTCCAGCCATCTTGGAGATCATGGCGCAAGTCTTGAGAGTGTCGTAGATACCATCAATGCTGTCGTCCTTCATGTCAACGAGGAAGCATGACGATAGCTGGGCCTGAGGGGTGCCAGCGTTGAACAGAGTGGGCGAGGCGTGGGTGAAGAATTTGTTGGACAAGTAGTTGTAGGTTTCGAGGACCCTCTCAATTTTGTCTCCCCAGATGCCAACGGCGACACGCATCAGCATGTGCTGTGGCCGCTCAACGACTTTGCCGTTGAGCTTGAGGAGGTATGAGCGCTCCAGGGTCTTGAAGCCGAAGTATTGGTAGTTGTAGTCGCGGTCATAGACAATGGCGGAGTCGAACTCCTCCTTGTGGCGCATGACACAGTCATAGGTCTCCTGGGAGATCATGGGCGACGCCGTGTTGTTGCGTGGGTTGACATAGTGGTAGAGGTCGCTCACGACGGAGGACCACTGTTTCTTGGTCTGCTTGTGGAGGTTGGACACGGCGATACGCGCAGCGAGGACGGCGTAGTCGGGGTGTGTAACGGTCATGTACGCGGCAGTCTCGGCGGCCTGAAGAACGAGGTTAGCAAGTTGAAAGGTAGCGGGGGTGGGAGGAGGTAGGAGGGTAGTGGAAGGTTACTGACCAGATCGTCGAGCTGGATGGTTGTGACACCACCATACACACCACTGATGACCTTCTGGGTGATCTTGACAGGATCAACATGCTTCGAGTCAAGACCGTAGCATAGCCGAGAGACACGCGCTGTGATCTTGTCGAACTGGACGCGCTCCTGGCGTCCGTCTGGAGGGTTATTAGTTTAGTGGCAGAGTCAAGAGCAGATTGAAGGGAGTCTTGCCTCTCTTTCTCACGAACATCGTGTGTTGGTGTTGTGGGAGACTGGTTCGTGTTGAAGGACGACGTCGAAGGAGAGGCACAGGCTGATGACAGTGGCAGCCTGCAAGAGGAAAAGAGAAGAAAGTATATGAAAACCCTTTGACAGATGCAGAAGGGCACCAGAGTCTCGCGGGGCAATGTTGTCGAGTCCCGGGAATTTGATATGGTAGTGATGTTGTGAAGGATAAGAAAGGAGTGTCAAAAAGGCACTGCGACTCAGTAGAATTTAAAGTACGGCGCCCACTTCCAGCGCGTCCATCCTGCAAACTGCCAAAAAAGCGCGTCTTGTTGTCGTGTGCAGCGTGAAGCGCGACTGTGGCTCGTGCTGCCCCTGACCCATGGCTCTCGGCCCGGAAACAATGACCTCACTCCACATCCTGCAGGGGCCAGCGGTCCACTGGCGGCCGAAAACGCTGCTGGATGATTAACTAAGCGGCAGGGATCTGCTGCCACTTAACGCGCTATCATCTCACCTGCATTTTCGCAATGGATTCTGATAGGATCCATGGTATTCACGGCCAGACTTGCTTGAGCAGTCCCGTAGATGAGGCTGCTGGACTTGGAAGAGTCATGAAATGAGTCGAGTTTGCTCTCACCATCTGTCGCTGCATTATTGGTCACGGTCCTTGGTGGGTGGTAGATAGGAGATGATCGTGGGACGACTGGAAACCAAGATCTTCCCATCCTGGTCTGCATCACGATCCACCACCAGACGCGCCTCCTCGAGACCTAGGCCCAGCCTTGCACACACTCTCATCCCACCTGGAAAGCCCAGGTATTTCTCTGTGGTCATTCCAGCTCTCAGGATGGCCTCCGCAACGACAACCCCACCAGGCAACGGGGCTGTCAACGTAACTCCGACCTACAAGCCTCGATACATAGATGTACGTCCACTTCCACGTCCACTTCCACGTCCACTTCCACGTTCACATTCGCTCCGTAAATCCATCTCCGGAAATAGACCGATGACCTGACCGGCCCCAGATCGGAATCAACCTAGCCGACCCCATATTCCGGGGAGTGTATAATGGCAAGCAGAGACACGATGATGATCTATCCGGTGTCGTCGACCGAGCTCGGCAGGTCGGCTGTACCAAGCTTCTCGTAACCGGCTCTAGCTTCAAATCCTCGCGGGATGCTCTGGCATTAGCTAAGGAATATCGTGAGTCCCTCCATGCCGTGAATGGTATCTCATGGGATGAGATACTCATGTCAGACACCAATACTAACTAACACCTTCCAGCAAACACCGTCTACACAACAGCAGGAATCCACCCCTGCTCCTCCTCCATCTTCGACGCCGCTCATCCGCACTCCCACGATGACTCCGGCTCCGAGTCGGCAGAACACACACCGGCCTGTGACCCAGACCCAGACGCCCCCATCCCAGACGGCCAGACCATAGACGCCGCCAAAACTGAGACCATCATCACCGATCTCCGCACCCTCATAGAAGATGGTCGCAAGTCCGGCGGCCTCGTCGCCTTCGGCGAGTTCGGCCTCGACTACGACCGTCTGCACTACTGCTCCAAGTCCCTGCAGGTACACTCCTTCAACTCGCAGCTCACCCTTGCCGCCTCGCTGAGTCCGCAGCTGCCACTCTTCCTGCACAGCCGCGCCGCGCATGCAGATTTCGTCTCATGCCTCAAGACTGCTTTTGGCCCTCAACTCGAAAGGCTGGAGAAGGGTGGCGTGGTGCACAGCTTCACGGGCACAGTAGAGGAGATGGCGGAGCTCATGGATCTCGGGCTGTTCATAGGCTTGAACGGGTGCAGCTTCAAGACGGCGGAGAACTGCGAGGTTGTGAAGGCGGTGAGGCTGGATCGGCTTATGATTGAGACGGATGGGCCGTGGTGTGAGGTGCGCCCGAGCCATGAGGGGTGGAAGTATCTGGTTGAGATGGAGAAGCGCGAGAGGGAGCGCGAGGCTGCCCAATCTCAACCCTCACAGCCTGAGGCTGAACCTCAGCCAGAGCCATCCAGGACGGAGAACGCCATCGCTGAGAACGGCAATGGCGAGGTACGACCACAGCGTCCGAAGAAGCAGAAGCAGCAGCAGCAGCAGCAGTCCTCGAAGAAATCTCAGAAAAAAGAGCCTGAGGTGTTGGAGCGATTCAAGACGGTCAAGAAGGAGAAGTGGGTCGAAGGCGCGATGGTGAAGAGCCGGAACGAGCCGTGCATGATTGAGAGGGTGGCCAAGATCGTGGCGGGTATCAAGGGCGTTGAGGTGGAGGAGGTGTGTGAGGCTGCATGGCGAAATACTATCAAGGTGTTTTGGACTGGATGAGTCCTGGACTTTGTGGCAAAAGAGCAGAGTGAGGGGTGATAGATCGATATAGAATCACACGACGGTGGTTGGACTTTAGAGCATAGACAATCCAAACCAAGGCAGTGGACATCCCTAGAGTCGATATGTGTCAGGGCAAGTGCCCCTGCTAGGCATCGTATACATAACCAGCTCCCAGTTTCGTATCATCTCGAAGGAGGGGAATTGAAGAGCCGAGTATCCCGAAGGTGTTGGGAATCCACAGTCGATTGTCCTGTAGTCGATCATTCCAAGGAAGGATGGCGGGCTTCCCTTGGGCCATGTCCCAGCCTTCGGAATACCTGTTGATGTCTAGACGATAATGAGGGGTGTACATCCGCAGAAGCAGAAAGCGGATACCAGATACCTAGTAGGCGAGACAGTCATCCTCACCCCCGCCCCTCCCATAAACGTACGTACATTGTCAGTCCGAGATTACGAGAAGTAAACATCGGTAAGTCCGGAGTCAGCATCTTGGCCTACGAGTTGGTCATTTCTCATCATTACTGCAGCCATTAGCGCTACATGCCCGAGCCCTTGTGGCCCCTGATCCTGCCATGCCGTACAGCACCAATAGTCACACCCTCCTCGCCCGTCAACCAACCCGGCATCTTCTCACCATCAATGATGCCAGCCTCGACAAGCTGCCGAATGCCGGCGAATACATGTGAGCCATGGAAAGTCAGCTTGACACTGGGCCGCCACGTCCCCCCTCCATCTTCCTCATCATCCCCTCCTCCATCATCCTGCCCGCGAGCTCGGTCAAACGCCATGTCCATGGTATTCCGGCGACCTGCACCACCTCGTGATGTTTGCTGCTGTGGAGAATCATCCCCATTATCACCCTCCTCGACACCAGGCTCCGGAACATTTGCTTTTTCGGGAAACGGATCATCAATGACAATATCGACCCTCTCAACGCCCTTCCCATCCTCAATCCTTGCCGAATCCCCAAACCTCGCCTGCGCCACCACCCTCGCCCTCTTCAACCTCCTCTCCTCCCTCTGCGTTGCAGGTGAAGCAGCTCTCTTCCTCTCGCCCTCCCTCCCCGGTCTAACCTCATCCACGTCACTCAGTGGCGGACTAGGTAACGCCACATCCAGCGGACTCTCTTTCTTCCCCTCATCCGCGTAGATCCCCCATCCACCGCCCGCCGTGTTCGTCCGACCCGCACCCCTTCTGTGCAGCAGCTCCTGCAGATTCCGCGTCGTCAGAAGCGTAGGCTCCAGCGCGACCCTCTCCCGCGGCCGCGACAGCGCCTTCGGTATACCCTCGACCACCAGCGCACGCAGGCTCTTCGTCTCGCCCGCCGTGACCGGGCCCGTCGTCTGGGATTTGCTGATGTAGACGTAGGGACCGCCGTCGGGGAAGGCGACGTAGATCGTCCTGCTGGCGTCGAAAGCCGTGGCAGGCGCCCTCTTGTCGGTGCCGGGCGCTGCTGATGTTGCGAGGTTGGTGTTATAGGGGGAGTCGAGGATGAATATCCGCAGAACCAGCAGCGCCATGTTCTTGGGCCGGTCGAAGTTGTAATGGGCCTTGACGTCCGGTAGAACCTGCGCCTGGAGATTCTGCAGGAAGGTCGAGGGGTGGAACCGCGGCACCGTAAGGGACTCGGCGTCGACCTTTGGCGGCGCATCCTCCTCGGCTGCCTGCTGCGGCGTTGGCATTTTCAAGGGCACGATGCGATACGCGCTCCATTTCTGGCTCATCGGGTGGTCGTATAAGTACTGCAAGTCCGCCATAGACAGCTGGTACAGCGTCAGACCCTGGCGCCAATCGCCCTCGAGGATCCTGTCCAGCACCTCGCGCTTGCTCCCCTTGCGCGTCTGCATGTCGCTGTAGAGCTCGCGCAGGGCCTCGAGCGAGGACTGCGGCGGGTGCAGGTCCGTGGGGTCGACATCATCGTCGTCTTCCTCGTCGTCGGGGGCGCGGAGGTAGGGGGCGCAGATAGGCGCGTTGGGCTCGTCGAGCCAGTCGAGGACTAGGGTGAGGAGGGAGGGGCGGGTGAGGCGGTTGAGCACTTTGAGGACGGCTGTGTTGGTCGGGTCGAGGCGGAGGGTGGGAGGGAGAGGCGCGTTGGTTGGGATGGAAATGCGCGGTGCCATTGCGAGGCGCGGGTATCAATGCAATTGGGGGACGGGGCTGTTGACTGATGCTTCATGGGCTGTTGAGCCGCGATGGCACGGGCCAGCCTTGGTGGTTGCTTAGCTTGATCCCCTGTCGGTCAAACTGACGATGTTTTTACTGAGGAGACGCGTTGACGCGACTTGACATGTGCCAAGGGGATTCTACGATTCTACCTAGGTACTTGGTAATTCTGGAGGACAGGGCTGTGGCGGTGTGCGGGCCGCCGGGACAGTACGACAATACCTTCTAGGTACCTAGGTATATCTCTCCGGGCCTTGGGGGCAATTTCGAGATTTATGGATTCATACCATGGACACTAGTACGACGTCAGCTGCCCATCAAAGCCGTCTCCAGCCGCACAAGTCATATTGGACTTGTACCGTTCGACCGTTCGGGGACCGATTCCGCGCCCCTGTACTGTGGTACCGAGCATACCCAATACCTGGGTACACAGTGAAGACTCACGACTTGACTGATCACATCTAATCAACTACTTATAACTACTCTTATCTACCATAGTAGTATGATTCCTAAACGGTCTGCGAGTCAGACAAAATCTTGCCCTTCTCGCAGCATTAATAATCGAGACGGTCTATGGCGGAGTACACACCGAAAGCCCGGGAATTCGGGATCATGCATCCATACTCGAAACAGTAAGGCCGGCGAGCAGGACCCTGGAAGATCGGTAGTCGGCTGGGCCCATATCCGATATGCTTCAAGATATGATTGGAAAAAACAAAAAACTATGCAGGTGTGTGCATGAGGGTGTCAGATTGCAGTTTGCCCGCTGCCAGGCTGCTTGGTAAGAAATCGTGCCAGGGCACCACGATAAGCGGGGTCTAGACCGGGGATATAGCACAAGCCGAGGCTGGTGAGACCGCGAGAGCCGTGATCGCGACAGCGCCAACGACAACGACAGCGACATCGACAACGACCGCGGCCGGGACCATGGCCGGGACCGTGGCCCGGACAGTCGAGGAGAAGGAAGGGAAATGCGTCTGTCATGCCGTGTGGCTTTTATGGCGTGCGCAGTATGGGGAAGAGACGGGGGCCCAAGATAGGCCTTCTCCGTGTTAGGTGAATAGTATGAGTGTCGGTTAGGTAATAGGTGCGGCGAAACCGTGGGGTGTCAGGGTATGAGGGTGTCAGCGCCAAGAAGCAGACGCAACTTGGAATAAGGACATCACATTCGCACAACGACTACTTATGGAAAACCAGTCTGACTTTGTCGGTCAGTGGAGCAAGTCCGATCATGTCACGTTGTCCTCAGATGCTGCTTCTCGCAGACCTACTGTACGTACAAAGTATATCGTATGCCGTATACCGTATACCGTGTGCATCCAAAGTTGTCTCATGGCACTTCATAGTAGCACTGTCCTTCTGGAGTTCTCACCTTTTTGACAAATGCCCGAACTTTCTCAGGTGGGCTGGCGGGTCGTATTTGTCTGGTGTTGATAGCGCCTGCCAATCTGCACCTCCCGCCCGTGGCACCTCCTGCGATTACTGCACCGCGATTACGATTAGCGTGGGGCGGGCCCATCTTTTGCTCCACCCCACTCCACCCGGCACCCTGGACCATCCGGCCCACATCGAAGAGCTTTTTCTCTTCCCCCTCCCCCGGGACAAGTCTCGCCAATTCAATTCCACCCCCTTCCCAACTCCTGAAGAGGCCCGGGAATCCTTCGTCTGGACAATCCTCCATCGACGTTTGCATCAATACGCCCAGCAGCATACCGAGAACCACAGAGCAGACACACGACTCGCCCGTGCTTGTGCTCTCTGCTGCCATTGCGCCCTTCCGATCCAGGGTCGCACTCGCATGACGCTTTGCACCGACCGCGGAGACCCTTCTCTTGGCCCTAACGCCACCGAAAAAGGGCTCACCACAAACTACGCCTTTGTACGCAAGAAAGATTTCGGAAGGATCCTTTAACCACGATTCTGTCCACGCATCAACCAGCCCAGCAAAGGCACCCTCAACCTTTGTGCTCGCGCAAACCCACTACACGCCCACTCAGTCGCCATTCGAACTGACCTGCTCGGGGCGCAGACGACGTTCCCGATCACGCACGATAGACCACGCTTGGAAACGAAGCGACGACAAAGAACACAAGGCAAGGCGAAATGGCCAACTACAGCCGACGGACGGCGAGCGACCTCTCTCAGTTTCTGCGAGATGGGAACTTGAACGCCGTCCACGCGAACGACCCGCAGGACGAGTACGGCATGACCGAGTCCGACTTGGACATGTTCATGAACCGCGAGTTTGTCGACTTCGACACTGGCGTCAGGACAGACTTCAAGGCCGACAGTCCAGCAGCTCCCAAACCCGGTGAGCCGGCATCAGCGACGACGATGGTGGGCGACTATGGTACCGTGGACTTCATGAGCGCTGGTGAGTTCCATTCCACTACCAAACTTGTCCTTTATGATTTTACCCTTTATGATTTTATCCCTGCACGTCAACCCCAAGATATCGGAATTGCTTCTTATGTCTCTGCACATGGCTACTGAGACTCGGCCGTGGTATCGCATCGCGTCGCATCGCACTGCATTGCGAGAGTCGTGGAGAAAGCCAGCAGAAATATTACTCATCCACCAGCTTCTGAACCCTCACCGAAACTTCATCGCAAAGCTGGTGAGCTCAGTGAGCCAAGGTGACGAGGCTAGTGTCTCCAGCCTTGGGCCAGAGCCTTGGGCCGGGGCTTGGGCCTTGCGCTTCGTACTCACTTCAACACAATACCACCGGCCTCTTCGAGACAATCACCGATGGCAAAGCCAGAAAACACATGCCTATCAAGATTGAAGAGGACGGCATCCTACCCCCTCCCCCACCCTGGAACTGCATTTGCTCTGGGGCTTGCGCCATCATCCGATGTTTTCATTGGTACAAACCGTCTCGATATGCAAGGACATGTCAATCCCGGTCAAGGTTTGGGGAGATTTCCATGGGGTGTAGCGCCCAATATGCACCCGCCATTCTCGCTATCGATGGTGCAATACCCCGTGACTTCCTCCCGAACCGACAAACCGATGCCTCACCTCCAGCATCTCGATGTCGGTGCCGTCCCTATGATATGGCTCAAGTCCAGGGACTGCAGTGTCCCTTTCTCCCCTAGCTTTTCAGCATTCAACCTTTTCTCTGCAAACCATCCGTCTCTTTGCCGATATTCCTCCACGCCTTGGCAAACTTTCATGTTCTCGAATAATTGAGTTCAAGTGCTGATCATGGCACCATGGCCCGTCGAACAGCAGGAGACTTCAACTTCGGCGATTTCAACAGCAACACCTACGCGTCGCCGATAAACACAACTTTCCCCGACGGTATTCATTCTCTGCAGCCAAGCCCTCAGAATGTGTACCCTCCCGTGCCTCACGCACACCATTTCGGTCACCACGCTGTTGGCCAGCCCAAGACAGGGGAGAAGCGCCGCTCCACGGACCCGCAGCAGACACACGTCCACAACCGGGCCTTGAGCATCGAGGAGGCATCGAGGGTAGCAGCCGAGGAAGACAAGCGCAGGCGGAACACAGCTGCTAGTGCTCGGTTCCGCGTCAAGAAGAAGCAGCGCGAGGCCGCACTCGAAAAGAGCGCCAAGGAGATGTCAGACAAGGTTTCGGCGCTGGAGTCCAAGATTTCACAGCTTGAGACCGAGAACCAGTGGCTGAAGAAACTCATTCTCGAGAAGAACGACGGCACCGGCAGCAAAGAGGACGTGTCTAAGATTGTGAACGGCAGCAGTACCAAGGATGAGATCACCGTGAAGGAAGCGGACACAAAGAAGGAGGGGAAGTCCTCATAGCGCTTGTCGTCCGGTGGTAGACTGGGTGCTTTCTCGTCCGCAGGACGGCCTATATACTAAAGTTTCAAGATATCCCCCAGGTGCATACATCTCGGCAGGCGTTTTGGGGCTTCGCGTGTGGTTCGGTTTAGGGGTAGGAGTATTAGTTTCCCAATGACTTTGTGATGGGAACGTGGTGGTGACGGGACGTTTTTGATTCTTCTGAGAATCTAATCGACTTCAATTGTTCATCACTATGGATGCCTTCCTGTGGAATTCTTCCTGTGGAATAGCCTCTATCGCAATGGGCTATCGTCGCTGCAAGATAATCACCATGCAGCCTTCGGATCTGTATTCTGACTTTTACTAGTCCGGAAACATCCTCCATCATCAGTCTCCGAAGTCTGCTCCATGACACTGAATTTTTCACACTTTCAGTATGCATCCGTAAAATCGCTCAACTTCAACAGGGCCAGTAGCCTCGGCTTGTCGCCTCAGCGGAGCCTTGTCGCCGACGAATCCACCTCGCCATGCATGCCCATGGAAATGAAATGAAATGCTTCCCGCCACGATGCTACGCAGCCTTGCCCTCCTCCCCCCTCAGAGCAGCCAGCCGCACCTGGTTCCGCTTCCCCAGGATCCGCAGCGTGTTGCGCCGCTCGATCTCGCTCATCTCCCCCCAGTTTGCGATGCGCGAGACCGTCCCGTCCCGGCCGACCACCATGGGCCCGAGATGATCCAGCACAACGGCTTTGCCATCGACTTCGAGGGTGGTGGTGGGGCTGTTGGGGCTGTTGGGGTCATCTGGGGTTGGGGCTGGCAGGGCGGGAAGGGCCGGTAGCGCACCACTGTCGGAGACCATTTCGTCGCCGTCGCCGTCGCCGTCGCCGCTGCTGCTAGCCTCTACATCGTTGTTGTTGTTGTTGTGGTGGTGGTGGTGGATATCAGGATCGCCACCGGCCGGGTGTGAATGACCTGCAGCCGCGGGGGAGGGAGGGGTCTCGTGATTGGGCCCAGAGGACGGGAGCGTGGCGTGCGTGCTTGGGGCGGCGGGTTGCGTGCTCGCGGGGATTGGGGTAGTGGTGGTCATGATCCTGGCGAAGGTGGTGGTGGTAGTGGGAGTGGTGGAGGGGAGCTTCTTTGGTCGGTGAGGTGGGAAACAGCGGAAATAAGCGCGTGAGGGTCGAGTTCGGAGGTTGGTGGGGATCGAGGCCGACGATGTTGCGGTCGGTCGTATGGTGGTGGATGAGGTTCTCGTGATGAGGAAATGTCGCAGGCTCGTGGTAGTTCGGGAACGCAAGGGTTTCATTTCCTTTCGTTGGTTCGAACCTTTGTGAAGCAGGCGGACGGACGAGAGTGTTGGGCTCGTCCTTTGACGTCTGCGATATTTGTAGGTAGACAGAGTTGAGGTTCTCTCTACCTTCTTCGGCCGAGTTCTAGAAGCCTCGACCACAAACGCAGCGCAACTTACCCGGCGCGACTCGGCCGGATGGTCCAAGCTCCCGTCTCTGGACCCGGACCCGAATACACATACTCTGTACTCTCTCTCCCTCTCTCTCGTCGGTGCGTTTTGCGTAGGCAAATAGGTAGTCTTTTCCTTTTTGCGGCCCCCAACCATCCGTTGCACAACAGCCATTCACATGCGAGCTGCATCCCATTACGCGCCATCCCTCCCCGGCCATGAGGCCATCGGCACGCACATCCCAACTCGGCCGTCTTCCCCGCGCTGTCAGGCAAGATGCGCGCCGGCCCGTCGTCCAGGGGGGTTGAGGGTCCTGTCTGGCGCGTAAGTGATGTACGCCACTCCTGTTCGTATCTCGTAGAGGCGGGTTTTGATCATACCTACCTACCCTCTTGGGAAGGAATCTCCGCCCCGGTTCGAGCAGGTTTTGGACATTCCGGAGGCAGAGCCGACACTATGCGCTTGCGAGGACACCACCACCACTACCACCACCACCTTTGGGAAGATGCACAAGTGGCTGTACATACTCCCAAGGTACAAATACTGCACAAATACTGTGGTTTGCGGTCCACGAGGCTAGTTCCCGTCGGGTGGGATGATCACCCCGGCGCTCCGCCTCGATTTGAACTGTTCGTACATTGCGAATACGCCTCGTTACCACGCTTTGGCACGGCACCGGAGGGGGTCATTCGGGGCCTATTCGTCTGTGAGCACAGGCGACGGCAGTGAGAGCAAAGCCATGCCGCCCCTCGTCGTTCCAGATGAGAAGTCTACAGGATGGGCCGACGATCCGATATGGAATTTCTTCTTGCCGCCGCCACCCCTGGACTGGTGCACAGAAAGACCGACTGCAGATAAAGCAAGGTCTGTGATAGGAAATTTGGGTTTTGTATTGGTGTGTGGCCGTTTTACATGATACAACCTCGCCTTCTATGTAAATCAACGTCTTTCTATCCTACATCCCCCCGACTTTCCCCCTCCGTTTCTCGCCCACAAGCCGGGCCGGACGTCTACTGGTGGTTGCCGTGAGACTTATCCTAGGTCACATTCCTGAACCTGCAGTAGACTGTCAGTAACATTCCAGCTCAAAAGGGCAGAAGAAGGTAAAGGCTTACTTGTTCACAACCCTCTCAATACCATCGCAGCCCTTCTCCAGCGTCTCCAACTTGGGTCCATACGAGAACCGCACAAAGTGGTGACAAGGCGAATCGAACAAATCACGCCTCCGCGCCGGGTTCAGATCGAAGAAGATACCGGGCACGACAATGACCTTCTCCTCCAGACACGCCTGGAAGAAGTTCAGGCCGTCGCTGATGGGGCCGGGCAGGCCCTCGAGGTCCAGCCACAGGTAGAACGTCGAGTCGGGGATGGTCTTGATGTGGAAGCCCATCTTCCGCAGGCGCTCGATCACGTAGTCACGCTTCGTCTGGAAGTGCGTCTGCAGGGCCTTCATCTCCCTCTTGACCAACTCGGGCTCCAGCATGGGCACAGCCGCCTCCTGGAAGGGCGCGTTGGTGCCGCCGTCCAGGTACGAGCCGCAGGAGCCGATCGCCTTGATGAACTCCTTGGGACCCAGGATCCAGGCCACACGCCAACCTGGCAGGCGGAAGCGCTTGGTGAGGCCGTCGATGATGAGCACGTCGTCTTCGTCGACGTCTTGTACGTTGTCCTATTGTTTTGCGGCGTGATGTCAGTTTTTAGTAGTTTTTTTTGGTTGGTTTTTGTACTACAAGTTTTCATATGGATCTATCGAGACTTACAGCAGCGGAGATGGTCGTGCCATCGCACCCGGAGGTGTAGTTGTAGCCGCTGTAAAACTCATCGCTGATGAAGGTTGCACGGCCACGGCAGATGTCCTGGATCTCAGCCAGCTCCGGATTCTGAACCACACGACCTGTGGGGTTACGGGGATTCGAGGTCAGGATCACACCAGTGCCTCGTGCGATCTCTTCGGCGATCTTGTCCGGGTGAATGTGGTAACCATCCTCCTCATGTAGAGGAACCGGAATAGCGGCAAACTAGATATGCAGTCATTGTGTTAGCCTCTATCCTCGTCTTTGCCTGCCAGATAGCCGATTGGATTCCTCCCTCCTCGACCTTCTCCTGCCCGAGATATCGCCTCTGGGAGACGACAAAATGCGACCGATTTCCCGGCGCATCGTCAAACTTACGTTTCTGAACAGCGACAACATTTCATTGTACGCAGTATAGTCAGGGATGAAGAATCCCAGGTACGCCTGGTTCAGGACCGCAGCGATACGGATCAGGCCGGCACGGCCACCGGGCACGATGGCCACATTCTCCCAGGTGTACTGGGACGGCTTGCCCTGCCGGTGGTGCGCGTTGTACATCTTGGCGACGGCCTCGCGCAGAGGCTTGATACCGGCGGTGGGGGCATATTCTCTGGAAGCCACAGTTATGTCGATGTGTGTCGGCCTTTGAAAGCAGCCTTCGATATCGTCTTCGACCTGGGTTCGTAGAAGGACGGGTTAGCCCATCCGTCGTTTCTGGCCCTTCTTGTAGCTCGTGTATATATATGTGTATATGTGTGTGTGTGTGTGTGTTCGATATGCGTACCTCTGGAGCACCCTGTCCGAGGTTCGCCCACTTATCGGGCTCGTCGAAGAAGCCAAACTCGCCAGCTCGCTCTGTGCACCATACCACACCAGTGGAGGAACGAGAGGGATCGAGACCAGCGTGGGGAAGGTGTCCTCTGTATAGCATGTGTATAAGCTCCTGTTCCTCTTCCTGGGTTCCGAGAGACGTCGTCAACGGTTCGTTGGTGGGGGGGGGGTGCTTACTCGTGGGCAGCACGGAATTGCCTATGGATCTTGGAGCTCGCCTCTGTGAACAAATGTCTTTAGCCCACGATGTTTGACAGTTAAAATTGAGCTCCCCAAGAAGTTGAGATGACAGCTGCAGTGTCGGCTTGGCTAAGACAGCCAAGCCAGCTATCCATCTCTCCATTCCCCTTTTGACGCTGTACTCACCGGTGGCACTAGGCTCTCCGACGGAGAAGCGGCGGATACGAGGCTGGCCGGTGTTGCGGTTGATGGAGAACTTGCGGTTCACGAACGCGCCGACCTGGCCGATGGCGTTCGACATGGTGGCAAAAGATGTCTTCGTTTTCGTCGTTGAAGGTATGGCAAAAGCAGAAAGCGAAAGGATTTGTGTGGTTTTTTTGGTTTTTTTTGCGACTCAGCACGGGTCGTCGCTCGTGGCTGAAAGATGAACCCGGGGGGAAATATCGCCGCCCAACGTAACGCGGGGTCCAACGTCCGGGTCACAACAGCTCCTTGATCCTTCACACCTGATATAGATAGCTCCACACAGCAGGCCGGAGAAGAAAGTTTTTGGCCTTGACTAAACCCCACGCTAAGACTCGATCCACGGCCAAACAAAACAGCAGATGTCGACGACTAAATACCTCGTCACCGGAGCGCACACCCGCCGCATAAGGTTGCCGGGACCCTCTAACATGGATTCGATTTGACGAGAAGCTATCCACGACGTTGGAGCCACGCACTACGGCACGCATCTAGACCTTGATAGGCCCTCGATTGGGCGGAAGTCAAGGGTCACTGCCACCTGGGTTTCAAGATCCTAGAGTTCCCAACTCGAAACCGGCGGCGACCACGAAGGTTTCTCAGCTTTGTCTATGCATAGATGCCGTGTAACCGCTCTGCGGACCGAGATTCGCAGACAACCATGGTGGCTTTCCCTGAGCATCGGGCTCGACCGCTGTCTTGGGGATGAACATGTCTTGTGTTCCAGAACGAGATGGTGTACACACTTCGAAGGCGATGGATCAGTCCCGGTTGCTCTGCCCGCCTCAAACCCCTGAGATGATGGAAATGCAATGGGCTCCACCGATATGGTAATGCGTCAGCGGGGTCATGAGTTAGGTACGTGGGGAGGCAAGGGAGGGCAGAAGGCGGTGACGGGTGAGGGAAAATCCTCGACCTTGCGGAGCTTGACGTTGGGAGGGGGTTCTCTCTTCGTATTTTGTCTATTCTGGTGTGACAGGAGGTGGTCAAAGCGACGAACCATGAGAATGGTGGAAAGCCCAAGCCAGGACCGCGGCGCGAGTAGGGGTCCAAGGGTCCAGTCTTGGTGCGTGCAGGATCATCCCGATAGAGCTGTCTGCCGTACCGTGTTGATTGTTGATCTGGTAACCCGTCTACTGCAGTTCTCACGAGAGAATGAGCTATGCACTGTATTGGTTTGTGCAAACATCGCCGCGACCACCATTGGGAGCCCACCTGTTAAGAGGACTCCGGTTGACCTGATCCAAGGTTCCGAGCCGGAGCCGGAGCCGGAGCCAGAGCCGAGAGCTGGGTTGATTCGGGCCCTTAGATGCGGGCCGAGCTCAGCAGTCTAAAGTGTAGATACATTTCTTCTCCTTGGACCTTGGATGTCTGCCATTCGAGGTCCCCCCGGCAGACAGGCTGCCTGGAGACTGCCTGGTCATGGGAAACTCCACTGCCTACGCAGAGCCCAAGGCATGGATTCCTCTCCTGTATGATGTTCCACAAGTCACGAGTCTCTCGCTTCGTTGACGCGGGCCTCTTGGCGTCGTCCAAGCCGAGAAAGTACATGCCCGACGGCGGCCCGAGTGGAAGGTCTTGGTGTCACGCTATCAAATCCTTTGTAGATGGTTTCCAGCTGATCGATCTTAGAAGCGGGTCCTTTGGGGTATTTATATCTGGGCATGTCTGGGCATGCGAGTCATCGCAAGGCAACAAGGCGATCTTGCAGCAATGCTCCGGGGAAGGATCGTGGAATCGTCAAACAGGTGGCGTGGCGAACATTGTCACAGCCCAGAAATTTCGGTTGCAGAGGGTTGAACGGTACGGAGAATGAAGTCCATAACAGACTCTCGCCGACTTCCCGTGGGCATTCGTGGATCTCGACCTAGACTGCCTTGTCAAGAGTCTGCCTGTCTGACGAGCGAGCGGTTATGAAACGAAGGGTGGCTGCACTGTGGCGGAGTGCAGCCACCGCCCTAACTAAGGTATTTCGTACAAGGTATTTCGTACACTGCAAGAAAAGACTATTTCAGCACTGCCCCTCTATCGGCCGCAACCATCGACAGTCCACTCCTCATGATCCCCTATTGCCGGTGCGGTTCTTTGCAATTGAAGGGTAGGTTGGAAGTTTCTTTCAGTCATGTTCAGATCGATCAAGAATTGGCCGCTCTCTAGGCCTGCCTGCTGCGCCTCATGAGGCAGTCACACGGGCTTAAATGGCCATGGGGCAAGTGTTGGATTTTTCCATATTGATGACTACGCTGGATGGGGACGTTTGGATAAAATGGAAGTCATCACCAGCAAGTTGGGTGCTCTTGCCCCGTGTGGAAAGGAAGCAAACTCCTCAAACTCGTCAAATCATCAAACTCATCAAACTTTTGTCTCCGTCTGACCTTTTTGTCACTACTGCTTATTGTTCAGTTCGCCGCTCCCGATCGCCGCTCCCGAAAGCCCCATTCACAGGAACGCACCGTACTATCGAGTGGCTTCCTTCTTCCCTTTGACAGCAAATTTGACAAAGTCCCTTTATACATTCATTCCAACTGCCAACATCTTAACCCCTCCATCGGGATGTCCTGCCTTATTTCTCCCTCCCCTACAAACCACTCTCAAAACCCTTTCTCAAACCGGACCTCCTCTTCGCATCGCCGTCAACTACTCCGTCCTAACAGAATATCCTCAGAAATGGACGCCAGAAATAACTTCTTCAGCTCCATCAAGGGCTCCATCAAGGGCAGACTCTCTAGATCCGCTAGCAACACCTCCAACACGTCTGCATACGATGGACAAGCATCTCATCCTCATCCTCATCCTCAACCTCAACCCCAACCTCAGCCTCAGATGCGCGGCATGGATCCTTTCGCCTCGCCATCCTCGTCTACGCCTGCCGCATGTAAGTGCAACTTCTGGACCTGAACAAGAGGCAGCAGGAAAAGCGCCCGTCACTAACACAGACCACAGCAAGTGAGCCTCCTCCAGCCTATCAAGCTGCACCGCCCGTCTACAACCCCCGCGCTCCCAGCCCAACCCCCTCGCGCTTCTCCGCCATCACCGCCACCACCCCCGAGGATCAGTACGCCTTCCTGGCCTCCTTCGACACCATATTCCTGATTGATGATTCCGGCTCCATGGTGGGGCGCTCCTGGCGCGAGGTCCAGTCTGCCTTGGCGTCCATCACCCCCATCTGTACTCAACACGACGCTGATGGCGTCGATATCTACTTCCTGAACCACCGCTCCCCTCAACCCGCGACTCCAGGAAAGCCTTCGGGCGGTTATACGAACGTTACCGGCGCCGCGACGGTCGATCACATCTTCACGACTGTGCGGCCCGGCGGCATGACGCCAACCGGCACCCGCCTGAACCACATCCTCAAGGCTTACCTGCGGCACTACGAGGACGCTATCAGGCGCGCCGGCGGTGATCCGGACGCTACGGACGTGAAGCCCATCAACGTGATCATGATCACCGACGGCGTCGCCTCGGATGACCCCGAGTCCGTGCTCCTTTCTGTCGCCCAGAAGCTCGACAAGCTCGAGGCGCCGCCGCACCAGGTCGGCGTGCAGTTCTTCCAGGTAGGCAACGAGCCCGGCGCCGCGGAGGCCCTTCGGGTCCTGGATGACGAGCTGGCTAAGCTCGGCGGCGGCGTGCGGGATATGGTGGACACGGTCACGTTTACTGCCAAAGCCGGGTCCAGTGCGCCGGGCAGTAGCCCGGTGTTGAGCGCGGAGGGGATTCTGAAGACGGTGCTGGGCGCAGTGGTCAAGAGGCTGGATCGTGCGAGGATCATAGAGGAGGAGAGACGGAGTATGCGGAGTGGGATGTTGAGGCCTTAGGGGGGCGCCGGTCAGGAGGCCGGTCTGCATCTGCAGCAGCAACAACCACAACAATACCCTGCCTCGGGAGAAAGTACCTCTTACTACGCAGCAGTCCAGCAGTCTGTCCAGCAACAACAGCCTTGGGATGAAGCCTTATATGGGTCTCAGGCACAGCAAGCCCAGCAGGCTTACGGCGGAGCAGTGCCTCAAAATCATGAGACCAATGTATGGCAGCAGCAGCAGCAGCAGCCGTGGGATGGGAGCCCATATTAGAGAACGCAGTCATTGCAACGACCACAGTCTCCTCCACAAAGTTCTCAAGACTCTCGACCACGCGAACAACGAGCAGCCTCCTCGCAGATTTGGCATCAACAAGAAGAACGAGCTCTACAACAGAGCTTGTATGAGCAGCAACGGCGGTAGCGGCGTGGCCGCAAGGCGGGAGAGAATCTTCTGGTGGCTTTCACTGGAAGCTACGATAGTTTCGGCTCAGCAGACAAAAGTTCAGTGCCTTTTCGGTTCGTGGCGTTGCGAGTGGACAGGAGTCTGGAGTGGGTCTTGCGTGGTATCCTAAACTACCATCATTGGTATCCTGGCGTGAATGGTAGTGTGCGGCTTTTTTCCTAGATGAATTTTGATACCCAACATCAACCAAGTGGGATCTGGCATACTGCCCATTCCCATCTACGTGATCCCCTTTCCCAAATGGAAATTATGAGGTCACGGCGGCCACCGCCGTAGCTCTGTACTGGCTAAGATATTCTTGGAATTTGGCATACTGTTATCGCTTGATTTGCAACTCCGTCCCATGTTTAGACACCATGTTGGCCGCAAGTGTAGTGCGCAAAGCGCCAGTCAATGAGCGAGTAGGACGTGACACAATGTTGTTGGTCTGATCAGAAGAACAGGGCGCGATGGAATACTCGGTATCTGATCCATCCAGATGTGGCATAAACACCATAGCCATTCCTGACCGTCTTGTGTGTGTTGTATGCAGGGGACTCCCGCAAAATGCTCTCTTTCCTCTCGCGTGTGTGGCCTCCATCACGTCAAGGAGAGGATCTCTCTAGCTAATCGATTGGCTCATCAGATATATCTGGTCTTGCTTGCTGGTTAGACAAAAGGAATCCCGAAGGATTTCTAGGAGATAGCCCCCCCTCCTTTTTTTTCCCCTTTCATTCTTCTTCTTCCAAAGTTGGCTGTCCTGCGTCGCTAGGTGCATTTTTCTTGGGACTGCTTCTCTCTCTCTTAACAAGGCTCTGAACATGTCCATCTTGACGCTTTTCAGTGAACAAACGAACTATGCGCCGCTTAATCTTCCTGTAATCCCA
>MUZH01004109.1:0-43962 GCA_003012965.1 Juglanconis oblonga | reverse complement strand
ACTATATATTACTAGCAGAAGGTTAGCTATTTCTTCTATATTAGTAATCTATAGGGAAAATCCTTATAAATCCTAATTAAGAATATATTCGATAATACTTTGCTCCTCGAGTTCTATTAAAAGCCGATTATTTATTAATATAATAGTCCGAGATATCTTGCCGTTTAGTCGGTCGCTAAGTATAGTTTGCGGTATATTATATAGCTTAGAAGCGTATTATTAACTTATTTTTTTCGATAATCTAATTGCGTTGCATATAAAGAGGATACGGCTTTCTTAGGTATAGAATTCTATTATTTATTATTAAGAAATTACGTATCGAATATAATAGGTTGCGTTAATTGAAAAAGTAACCGACTCGATATCGTAACTGACTCGATATATAACCACGTTATAAATAATTGCTGTTTTCAATCTATCTAAATAATTATGATGAATCTGCAGGTATATAACATCCTATTCATAGACTCGGATTCTACTTAAGTATAGGCAGCTAATACTAAACTGTGAAGGGCTGCATGTAACACGGGTAGGGTTGTAAATAAAGCTACCCCCTTACCATCACCAGGAGTCTTAAAGCAATGGCTCCTTCTTCCTGCATTTCCTCGCCTATGAAGGAGGCTGTTGATTCGATTACCAATATTGTTGATAAGCTGGATAAGGCTGCTAAAGCTAAGTTCGACGGCGCCTTTGACGCCTGGAAGGCCACCTGGTTCCAGGGCGATCACAAGACTTCCTCCAAGTTCGTTTTCCTCTCCTGTGTATCTTGTCCCAGTCTGCCAAGAGCATTACATCTGCTCTTGTACCTATCCTCCCATTGTAGCTAACACGGACCAAACCCTATGCAGCTCCATTTCTCGCACTCAGTGCGCCGAATTCAACGCTCTCATGGCCTTTGGTCCCAAGTACACCCCTTTCGTAGTGTACCAGCTGACTAAGCCCGACAACTTCATGGCCTGCCAGTTGTGTGAGTGATAGTTCTTAAATCTTATTCCCCCGCTCCCCAGTTCCATACGCTAACAGCATTATTCATAGACAATGCGTTGGAGCGGGACACCAAGTACAAAGTTGACCCGGGTGATCTCGCCAACTTCAAGGTTCTACAACGCCAAGCCAATCTCATTGTCGATGCGAACCATAGACGCAGGTTCTAACGTCCCTATTGCTGACTCTGCCGTAATATACGAAACAGGACCTTCAGCAGCAATCCGCTATGATCGTCAACCTCAATCACGAGCGTACGCTTCAGTTTAATAGCCTCGTTGTTGCCTGGGCCGACCAGCAGCTCGAGAATATGCTCAGAAACAACTCATCGGCCTATACCGAAGAGTGCGACGCCTACTGGGAGCTAGTAGACATGGGCCCTAGCATCATCGCGCACGTTATGCTCGAGTACGCTAAAGAGCAGGACGGCTGGTGGCACGAGCTGCTGCATGAGCTTGTGCACGGCAAGCGGGGGGGTGGCACCTTCTTCAAGGAAGCTCTGTACGAGGCATGGAGGGATTGGTTTGTGAATAAGAGTTACGACCAACCCCCGAAGGGTGAGCTGTGGCCCGAGGGAGCGTGGCCCGGTCCAATGCCGGGCAACTGATTTTCGCATTGAGTAATCTGGGTTGATTCACTGTTTTAGGTGGTTGTGGGTGGTTCTTCAATGGACTGTGGCATCAAAACAGAAAGAGAAGAGCAAATAGGAAGACACCAAAGAGTATTAGAAGAGATTATCTAGCATGCAATGCATTCCTCTTGTTGCTCATCTATATCGGTCTAGCTGGAGTCCTGGCTCACGAGCTCACCGGCAATGACTTCAGCAATACTCCCCGGTACCCGCGTCTGCGATGTGCTCATTATACCGACATGTAAAGGTTGATCCGTTAGCAGCACGTTGAAAAAACATCGCTCATGGCTCACTGCGTCATAGATAAACACATAGGTCTTATCGTTAATTAATGCGCAGGATTGTGCATTCGCCCTTTAGGTATACAGTTCAGCTAGCTTAGTTAAAAAAAGGCCGGCCCACACCTCCCTTCGCACTATTCCAAGCCTGTAGGTCGTCTGATACTCATCAAACCTCAACATCTTCATATGGCTCGCCATCATCGTTATAATTTTCACTTGGGAAGCGAATACCGTAGAACGTGATCTTTTGTGTCAATTTTGCGTACTCAGGCTTGTCGTTTCGGAGGTGGCGTAGTTCTATCGCCAACTTCAGACAGTCGTTCCCCAGCAACGTAAGTTCGACCTCGATGTCATCCTCGGAAGTGAGCATGATCGGATCCAGGCTTGCGTATTCGGGAACTGGCATTGTCTGTGTGAACCGTAAATCACTGTCCGGGCGAGGAATGGAGAATTGAAGGATAGTAAAGGGGCCGATGCCGAGCTCGATGTCGTTGTCGTCCCCAAACTATATGTCCCAATCCATCGGGTACAGATTCAACCAATCTCCTGGTGTCAATCCCATTTGAACGTCGTCCGTTGGATTTTCGTCATACTTCCTGAAGAAATACTCCACGTACTCGGGGCTCCGCAGTTGCCACAGGGTATCTTTTCTACTCGGGAGAGGAACTTTCTTGCCTGTGTCTATGGTGTTCCGTAGAAACTCCAGAGCACTTTCCACTTTCGCTTGTTGGGCCCTGGATGTCTTTTGCAACTTGTCGCGGAAGTACCAGAGCCCGAGATCTCCCGTCTCTGAACTGGTGTCCCACAACTCGCTCCAGCCATCGTCAGGACTCATCCCAGGGCTAATGGACTTTTGTTGCCAACGTTTTTTTTATGCGTTTTAAACAGTGCATATAGAATATAAGGGGGACTAACCCGCAACCGGCCTTTGAAGGGGATTCTGCTGAAGAGGATTCTGAGGAAGGGTAGTCCAGGTTTTCAGTGGTACTGTTTGGATGCGACATAGTCAAAGCTGGACTCCGACTGCCTGAAGCAGGGAGCCCACATATACTCTATCACCGAGGTAATACTGAGAAGACGGAATTGTCTGTATGGGAATGTTGAATGAGAAACCGCGTATTTTGCAGTAGAATAAACAGGAGTCAAAGGTCGAAAAGGGAACACATCTTAGTACCAGTGCTCTAGGTTTGCATTGTCAATGAGTTGCTTTTGCATATGACCGTAGCGTACATGATGCAACTTACACCTGATAGCGTTTGAATCAGCTATAGGTACCTAGTGAGATGTTCGTTTCCTTGAAGCGCTTGAGCTTCCGAGCGACTGCCGACTAGTCGAGGATCGCTCGTACGGGAGCATGTATACCTGATCCTTAGAGAGGGCGAAGACCCTTCTAGCAGGTCTAATGATACCAAGATTTCCTGTTCCCCCACGCAGAGGATCTAGACTGTTCATGCCGATTTTTGTTAGGGTGGAGTATGGGCTCATGAAATTTCAGAGGCAGCTTTATTATAAGCTATAAGTCCGATTTGAGCTGAGCTACATAGATCAAGCTAGCAGTCAAATAAACCAAGTCGGTATCCTCGACTCAGGTTGACGAGTAGAATTGCCTTTTCGCAGAAAAATTGAAGTCAGAGAGACGCTGCTTCAGAAGAGAGAAATACGTCTTATTAGTTGCCTCTTCTAGTAGAAAACGCAATTGTACCTAACTACCTATAGGTCGTAAACCAAGTCACGGCAAGCTAAGTCAAGTACAAGGCAAGACTTTAGTGCCACCGTGCTGTTAAATAGGTACGGCTGTTTATCCGGACTCCTATCGTTTTTCAAGGTTCCCACTAACAATTTTCCAGATCCTGCCCAAGACGGCGCTTGATCCGTTCGCGTGCGTAATCTGACCTCGACACATCATCGACGCAACCCCCCGGGACGCCGTGTCGCGCGGAGCAAAAGCAACCGGGCTCCGAGCTGCTCCCTCGAAGGCGGCGACGTGCATCACCATGCCTCCCAAACACCCGCGCGCCGACGCCGGCGGGCCCGGCGCATCTTCACCACCACCACCACCACCACCATCAAAACGCCCCCGCCTCTCCGGCCCGTCGTCGCAGCTATCGACCGCCATCGTCGTCCCCCGCACTGGCACCGACCTCCTCTCGCCGCTCTCCGACGAGCTCCTCGTCCGCATCCTCTCGTACCTCTCGCTCCCGCAGCTGCTCTCTGTCGCCCCCGTTTCACGCCGCTTTCGCCGGCTGGCGGAGGACTCCCAGCTGTGGAAGGCGCTGTACTACGCGCGTTTCGTGCTGCCGCGTGCCATGCGCATCCCGGGGTTCAGGGAGGGGAAGATGGATGCGGCGAGGTTGCGGGAGCATAAGCTGCACTACAAGGGGCGGAGGACTCTGTGGGCGGATGGCAGACTGGGTGGCTTGGTCAGGGAGGCAGCGAGGGAAGGAATCGGGTACCCGGCTAAGGGGTTGAGGATCGCGCAGGACAAGGACGCAGTAGAGAAAGACAATAGGGTGAACTGGAAGAGGCAGTTCAAGATCAGGCACAATTGGGCGAGGGGGAAGTGTGCAGTTGAAGAACTGAAGCTGTGCCCGGATCCGGAGGGCCGACATGGTATTTCGGACAACGACGACGAAGAGGACAGGAGCAAGATGCTGGTGAAAGTGGTTGAGGGCTTCGCGGTCACCGCAGACGCTGCTTTTGGGTTAAGAGCTTGGGATCTGAAGACGAGGGCGGTCATTGCTCAGATTGAGCTTCAGGACGAGAGGAACGAAGACGAGTCGCCGCCGAGCTGCATCGCCATTGATGATCGTGGCCTGGAGAAAGGCACGTTGGATATCTCGGTTGGATTCGCCGATGGAAGCTTCGGAATCTGGAGGCTGGAGGAGGACAAGAGCCTCGCAAGGAGGTACCGGCACGAGAAATCCAGCAACGGTGAGCTGATGGGAATGTCGTACTCGCATCCATATCTGCTCACTGCGACCGGAGCGGTTCACATCTCACTATACACATTTGACGTGCCGGAGAAGCCAGAGGCAGTTGATCAGGACGAAACCAACGTCGAGGATCTGTCAATGCCTTCGAAGGTGGCGCCTGAACCAGGGACCGAAGGGGCGCCGGAATACATCACCAAGCATGACAGTTTATCCCTACGAGCGCCGTACCTCCTGACATCTCTCAAATCTCATACCTCCGACCCACCACTGGCTCTGTCCATACGGAAGACAAGTAACACTACCGTCGCCTCCATCGCATACACGTTCTTCACCCGCCAAGGCTGGTCCATCGGCATACAAGACCTGCACATCAAGCCCAACGTCAGTCCAAAATGCGCACCAAATATCACCACGCGGCTAGCATACACGACACCCGTTCAAACAGGCGGACCAGCCATCCCTGGACCGGAAGTGCCACGGGCTGCCGCAAGGTTACGGCTGGCATCCACCCGTGAGACATCGCCATCGTCCCCATCACCATCCACACCAGTCCCGATCCGTGACCAAGCCGGCCCGACGACGCTCTGCTACACCCACCCGTATCTCCTCGCCACGCTCCCAGATAATACACTCATCCTCCACCTCTGCACTTCCAACGCCTCAGCTCTCTCCATCTCCCCCGGCATCCGCCTCTGGGGCCACACCTCGGGCATCAGCGACGCGGAGATCACCGCCCGCGGGAAGGCCGTCAGCGTCAGCTCGCGCGGCGAGGAGATGCGCGTGTGGGAGCTCGAGGGCAGGCCGTCGGGTGTCAGGAGCAGGAGCGTGGAGATCCGACCAGGCAGTGGGGGCGTCGAGGACAAAGCCGCTGCTGTGGACTGGGAAGAGCGGCGGAATTGGGTCGGGTTTGACGATGAGATGGTCATCGTGCTTAAGGAGGCGAGAGGTGGGAGGGAGAGTTTGCTGGTGTACGACTTTACGTAGAGCATGCAATGACCAGCCATATACTTCCTAGATTCTAACGATATTCCATCTCGCAGTGGGATCACCATATGAAAACATGCGGGTCCAAGCCCGGAAGGACATGCACCATCTTCAACCTCAAAACATACCGCGGACATTGCTCCGAGAGTGCTATGCAGCTCGCACCTGTTCGGTACACAATTCCATTTTCCAGGACAACCCTCCTTTATCAGGTAATGGCCCGGGCTGTGAATATATAGAATGCATATATGCAGACCAACCCTTGCTGCTTCGCCACACCAGGACGGCGAACGAAGAGGTGCCACGAGCTTCCAGTCCCAAAGGACCTGACATGTACCTACTCACCGAGACAGATGATAGGTACTCAGCCCCCCCCCCCCCAATCCGTCGTGCACGCAGCTCCCAGGGCGAGGACCAAATCCCGACTGCATCAACCACCATCTTCCCCTACCCCCTCTGCAACAAATCAGCAGCCCCTCTTACATCCTGGCGCTGTCCCCAGAACAGCGGTAATGGAAGTCACTTAAAGTGGCCGCTGTCCATGTCTGAGACAAAGGAAATACTCGAGGAATGTCCAGCGGCACAAGCAGACGATCAATGTTGCTCTGTCTGTCGGTTCGTTGCAGAGACTCGAGACATGTCTCTCTCGTCAAGAACTCAAAAGCCGCATCGTCGACGAACATATCGAGATCGAAGCTCATACCGAAGACATCCAGTCATGCGTTGCTTGGGAATTGGAAGAGCGAATCAAGTCAAGAAGGCTCCGTATCCGTGACCCCTCCCTGAAAGACGAGATCTTGGATCAATTGGTAAGTGGCGCTAAGGGAATGTCAATCAAGTGCCTAGGTACCCATACCATTCATTCCGACGTTAGCTAACCTCACCTCGTATAGGTAGGTTTCGTTGGGTGATTTGCCAACTGGACCATCTCTGCGGACTCCTCAACGACAAAACACGACGGGAAGCGATGCACAAACTTCCACCAACACTAAATGAAACTTATGAGCGGATTTTGTTCAAAGCGGAAAGTTTTGGAAGCGATGCCGTACAAATGCTCGTTCAAAAAACTCTCCAGATCATATCGTTCTTACCGAAGCTCACCATCAAGAGCTGTTAGAAGCAGTGTCAATACGCACGTTCTGCGACGATGATGTGATCAATGAGCATGAAATCTTCCAGTGGTGTAGCAGCCTGGTTCAAAAATCATCCGACGGCCTGGTATTCCAGTTTGCCCACTACTCTGTCCACTTGAAGAGTTTCTCAGAGATACCTGTCCAAGACACGGTACCCTCCATGTGTATGGCGTGTCGAAGGAAAAAGCCAATATCCTGCTCGGACGACTTTGCCTCAGATACCTGACCTTTCGGAATCACGAGAGAAGGCCGAAGGCAGAATTGGAAGAAATCGTCAGGATGGAAGAGATGAGGAGAATACGGCCCTTCTATGAACATGCCGCACGTTAGTGGCCGACTTACATCCACAGACAACCTGAAGACGAACCCGTGTCCTAGGATCTTGGTTATCTGTTCTATATGGAGAAAACACCAAGCTTTTGCACTTGGGCGATTATATTTATAGGTCATTGCTTCAACTCCTGGAGAAATTACAAGAGAATTCTCGAGGATGACCTTGTATGGATCATCTATGCTGTATTACGACCAGACTTTACACCTTTCCACATGGCATGTGTCCTAGGCATTACACCTCTGTGTGAGAGCCTGATTCAGACAACTGCAGTGAATGACCGGAGGAGTAGCTTTGGGACGCCGTTACACTGCGCGATTGGTGGCTGTACAGTATTTCTGTACCTGAAGTGGATTTATGTGAGGCATACTGAGATTCCCTTTGTGGGATTCGGAATGAATTATCCCCTATGTGCGAGACGTCAAACCGTTCAACTTCTCCTGGCTTCTGGCGCAGACACATCGTTACAGATATCAACGATTTGGACGCATCGAAGTCCGATGGCGCTTTCACTGGTTTCTTCTGGTGAGGGAGGGATTAGAAATTTGCAGATAACTGTGGACCTTTTAGAGCTGGCCTTACCGTTCAAGAAGTGAGACCTGGAATACTTCCAGCAGTTTCTAGAGGAGCGAGACTCTTACCCACCAAGCGAAGAAGACGCCAAGACAATTGACGCCATCTTGGAGGTGTTAGATCTTTCTAATGGGGACGCCCATCTGCGATCACAAGTTACTAGAGCGATATCAAGTTTCGCTATTAAGAAGGGCTTGATCAAGACGCAGGCAAGAGTGCAGGAAGCTTATCCCGACGACTCTGCAAACGAAGAAACGATTCGCAACTTTCTCGAAGATTCCATCGTGAACAACGATGCTGTCATGCTTCAAAGATTCCTGGAAGAAAAACGGTCGGAAATGATCAGGACCACCAGATTCAAGACGAGGAGGATTGATTGCACCATTGTGCACGTTGCCACTGACTGCAAATCGCTTGATTGCCTCGCATTACTACTGGACAATGGTTGTGATCCGGATGAGGTAGACGAGGTTGGAGCAACGCCACAACGCTATTACACAGCTGCGTGGATACGGCCCTCAATGAGGGCCTCGATGAACTGCGGAGCTTGTTGCGTCATGGTGTGACATCCACCATACAAGACAAATTTGGGAAGACTGTGTGGCACCTTGCCGCTGGCTACAACCATACTCAGATCCTGAGAGCCCTTCTGGAGCTTGATGGACAAAAAGACCATGCTCTGCAGATGGAGTCTAATGAAGGACGCACACCAATCTGTGAAGCGCTACACGCAGGCAGCAAGGATGCTGTTCTTCTTCTCCTGCCACAATGTACTTCCAAGGAATTCTGGAAAGAACCTGAAACCATGTTTCGTGAGTCAGCAATGATTGGCTCTGCTCAGGTGGTCCAAAAGCTGATAGACATGGGCGTTGACTTAGACGAGTGTGATCCAGCGCAAGGCAACCCGTTGCATTATCTGGATCCCAACTCGAGTGTTGATTTTGTCAAGCTACTGAAAGGCTTGTTCCCCCATGGACAACGGAGTTCCAGCGATGGAAGGAATCCATATGGAACCTTCATACTGGGTGCTATCAGAGGTGCCTTTCAGCCGGACCAAAATGTTTTTCGAGAGCTTATCCCAGACTCCAAGTCAGATGCAGGCGATGCAGCCAATTTCTGGACATTTATATATTCTACTGCTCTTCCATCGGCACTGAACAAGATGGAATCAGCCCCCGATCTCACTCATCACTTCTTTCTGGAACAATTGCTTGACAATCCAGTACAAAGGGGTGTAGTTGTGTCTTTCGAGCTACGACACATGTCATCAGCATTGGTGCCATTTACTTCTGTACTCATCCAGCACACGGACGAAGCGTTAGAGATTAGCTCAGAGTCGAGTCAGAGTTCAAAATTGGACCTATAGAGAACTGTCAAATTCTTGGAAGCTCGGATCTGGAATTGGGTGTCTCGACTTGTGCTTCAGATTTCATCCCAAACGGAACATTGGCAAAGCGCGTCCAAAGAGCCTCGGGAGTGTTGTCCAACTACTACCAATGTCATTCATGCACAACGACACTCGGTTAACTGGCACGTTTCTCGAGAAAGGCATTGACATACATCAGAGAGCGGGCACTATCTCACCTCTGGAAGTGGCTTGCTGTGCTGGAGTACGTTTAAGCAAGGATACTTTCAACACTATTCTTGCATATGCCAGGTCTGACAGGATGAATTAGGCAAACGAAGATGCAGGAGGACATGGAATTCCGCACCTTGCTGCAGACGATGAAGATGATGGTGTTAAACTTTGGAAGTTAAAATGCTTAGTGGAGGTCGGGGCCAATGTTGATCGCCCAAGGGGATCGAGGGACAAGGAGACGCCACTACTATATCATATCCGGGATCGCTCTTTCCCATCAGCAGAGTTGCTTCTTGATCTCGGAGCCAATCTATGGCTCACCAACTCCAAGGGCTTCAATGCCGCGTTTTGAGCAATAGTGCACAGCCAGCCACATATTCTATTCAAGATTCAATCAGTGTCAAGAGATAGAGATCTTGGGACACGTTAGGAGCGAAAATGGAATTATACTCTGGCAGGCGATTTCCATTTTTGTGGAAATGGTCTTCATGGGGTAGCCACAAACGAGACTGCGGAGTGTCTTGAATTTTATCTCAACGGCCTCCTACAAGACCCCAATGCTCGAGACGATGACTTTAAGACCCCGATACACTATGCAGGTCATTTTGGACGCACATCCAACACCCGATTTCTTCACAGCCGTGGTGCTGACATTAACGCAAAGTCTCATGCTGGACTCACCGCACTGCATCTCGCTGTACAGACACAGCAAGCAGAGGCTGTCCAGCTACTAATGGATCTCGGTTCTCGACAGACCACTTGTTCTGCTGGGTTGACGCCACTCGCATGTGCGTACCAAACAGGCAACTCTTGCATAGTCAACATATTATCAGGATCAATCCTGTCCTCAGATGCAGATTCAACTGACGACCTCGACGTCCATTCGGAGATTGTGACCTTGCAACCCAGAATGATGTCCTCAACGGCTGGTGCACTGCGTGATGCTATTATACGAAAAGACATCCCAGCATGTATGGAGCTAAAGAGACTGGGCTGCCCAATGGATCTTCCGATTCTCCTGCTACCTGCATGGCAAGTCACGCCGTTGATGGCAGCTGTCTTGCAGCAAGACCATGCTGACATTGCCAAATGGCTGTTGGAGAATAGCGCAAACGTCTCAGTTGAGTTGTTTTTCAGATGACTGGAGGACAGCCTGTTAGATTTCACACAGTGCTAGAATGTGCTGCATCACAAAAGGCTTACAAGTCGCTTTTACCGGCTTTAACACAAAGCTACTTCCAGAAAGGGGGAGATTTCCTATCTCTCCCACTGCATGCTGCTGTGAACAGTGACAATAACAAGGGTCTCGAAATTTTGTTGGACCAAGTGCAGAAAACATCTGGTCGACATAGTGAGGTCTCAAGTATTAGCGATCTTGAGGATAGCGATCTTAAGGGTTGCGAAACAGACCAAGACTGCAGTATGAGCAATGGAGAGACGTCAGTCCACCCCTGTTTATATATGTGCTGGGCTTATGCTAGTTTTACTGTGAGCCAGAGATACTGGAGGAAATGCCACGTTAATGTCTGGGTCAAATATAATTGCTGCCCTTATCAGCCAACCGGATTGCACCAACCTCACCAAAACGCTACTTCACTTGGCGGCTAGCAATGATGACATTGATTGTGCAAGAGTGCTCTTAGAGTATTCTGCCAACATCGAAGCCTTTGATGAAGCCGGCCAGACCCCTCTCAATTGTGCAATAACTCTTTCCGCAGTCGCTGTCTCAAAACTGCTTTTGGAGCAAAAAGCGTGTATCAGGTCACCAGATGTTCATGGTATAACCCCTTTAATGAGGGTCTACAATCATGGTTCCCTGGAGATGATTGAACCTTCAACAGCCCATGAACCATTAGACAAGCAGGCTGATCTGCACGGAAGCAATCTTCTCACTTATGCAACTTTGGCCATCGACTGGTCCAATAAGCCAACCTTTCGAATTCTTCTCGACAAGGGGGTTGATCTGCATCACCAAAACACTTGTGGCATGAGCGCGGCTCATAATCTGCTAGCCAACAGCAGTCAGGCATATCTGTGCGTCCTTCTCCAAAGAAATGTATCGCACAAAAGCGTACGCTTGTGCGGAGGCACAAGCTGGATCCCTATATACCCTGTCACAAGATGCCTCATTACTCCATCCTGCTCATATCGAGTAGCCTACTCCGGATTTCTGGCTAGCTCACTACAAGTATCTCTCAGCGGTGTTTCCAGGTTTCGGTCATCCATAGCTTCTGCCTTCTGCGCCGTTATTTCGTCGCCGAGGAGATTAGAAGCCTTCTCAATGGCGCTCCTCCAGGCAAGCGCAGCTTTCTCCACCTCGTCGCGCACTGGGGCTCTGTTGAGGCGATTCAACCACTCCTTTCCCTGGGAGCCGATATCGAACACGAGGCTGGTGATCACGAGACGCCACTGCTGGCGGCTTGCTCTTACCGACGACTCAAAGCTGTGAAGTGCCTAGTCCGCAACGGCGCGAAGTTGTTCTACGAGAGCAATGGGCACTGGAAGAGTGCCGTCGATGCTTCACAGGAATACCCGGAGATTCAGGACTGGCTGCTGGTGGGCCGCTTCGTCGACCAGAAGAAGCTTTCGCATATCGGTGCCGATGAGCAACACCAGCTAGATGTCAAGTTGGCCAGATGGTCGGGGATCCATCAAGTTGGAGTGCCCCTCAAGGGGGAGTGGAAGCAGGGTATTCGCGAGACGATGATTGAGTACGCGCGGAGGCGCCACAGTATCCAACGCGAGCTTCGGGGAAGGGTTGTGCGCCCTTTGGCTATGAGAAAGCGATAGAGAGAACATTTCGGCTAAGCTGAGCTTTGCTGCAGTCATTGCAGTGGCTGTTGGCGCAGGTGGAATGAGGCGCTGGGATTTGCAAAGAACCTCTCGGGTGTTGTTGGATGCAGTCATCGCCTCTGGGCTATGTTGCATCGACCTCGGGGACCTCAGGAAGAGTCTGGAATCTCTGCCCATGTATTCGGGCCTTTTTGTTTTAATTTTTTTTTTTTTTTTAAATCTTTTTTATTGGCTTTATTATGTCACATAACGAGCGAATTGGTCCGACAACATACGTTCTTGGGACCTGGCGCAAGAGGAGGTGGTGCTACTGATGATTCTCCACTATCGTTTATCACATTACAGTACAGCTATCTTAACTCGGATCGCCGTAGATATTAACAGGCGTATCTCTTTGGGAAAGGCAGCGAGTCTGCTGGAGATAGGAACGGTCAAATGCATTTAGGTTGGCGTCGGGTGGCTTGGTCAATTTCAGTACTTCTTTAGAGGATCATCTGCCTACCCAATAAACCCAAAATCAGTAACGAAACCGGACGTCCCTTTGTACCTCCTTTTGTACCTCGCTTCGAAGATCCTGAAAGAGATGAAAGCAAAGCCTGGATTTCAGCAGTTTGTCGTTTAATTGTTGAAACAAGAGAGTATCTCGCATTGACCGGTTGGGTGACGAGTACCATCATAGTGTTGTGCAGGCTGGGGGGGGGGAGGCTTTTTTTCCTGCTTCATTTTCTTAAATCCACGCCCTATAGGTAGTTCAGGCGGGGGTCGAATATAGATAGATACCTGATTGACTTACACTTTCCCAACAGCGGTGACAAATGAAAAGTTGCTTTTTCATAGTTGCTTTTTTCTTCCCCTTCCCCTCCTCGTAACGGCTACTTACTCGAGGGCAATTGGGTTTGGAGACGGGAAGAGGTATAACTCGGGGCTTGAGGGTATAACTAACCGACGGACGGACGCATCCACGGGGCAGTCAGGTCAGGTTGGACGGCGCTGCACCCAACCACTACGACGTCAGGAAGCTGCAGGTACTGCGTAGTGTACTACCTAGGTAGGTACGGTCTGCGGGTGGCGGTTGGTCGATCTGATCGCCTCGGGCCGGGCTCCGCGCATTGATAGGGTGCTGCCAATCGCCAGCCACCTGAATGAACGTGGGGTTTGAATTGGGAAGCAAACTTGTTTCAACTATATTTGGAAGGGGTTGTTGGACGAAGTGTGGGTTGAGGACTTTTGCAGGTCCAACCACTGCCCGTGGCCAGTTCCGCGGCCTTGTTTCTATTTTCTTGTTCCCGTAGAGTGTACCTAGAGGTCGGCGTAGAGGTGCAGGTGCAGGTGCAGGTGTAGTGTACTGTAGGTATGGACATGTGCCCTCGTGGCATTCTGCAACCCGAGTTGGAGATGGAGGCAAGCATCGAATGCGAGCATGCCACTTGGCTGCCGCAGAGACAACCGCGTCCCAAAAACCTTCCAAAAGGCAGCTCCCACGTCCCATTCAGCAGCACCGCCCACTCTTCCCCCAGACACACATCACATCATGACCGCACCTACCAACATCTCCAACATCCGATCCAGGTCGCCCCCCCCCCCACAACTGCCATTAGTTGACGGAACCTTCAGGGGTTACTAGACTTTCCGTCGATGACGGCACGGACCAGTCGAGACCCAAGAGCTTGAAACGTTGATTTATGCTTGCAAGGATGACGGTGCCGCCCCCACGGAATGAGAGAGGGGGAGGGGGGGGAATTGAGTTCGAGAGAGGGCTCTGGAGTTTGTTGGTTTCCAGCCGAAACGTTGTGATGAGGGAACCTGCAGGCACAATCACAGATGTCCGGACGCGTACGTACTCGTCCTGCACGTCTCGTTGGGGCAGGGTCTTGCCTTGCCGGCTGAGAAGGGGCTGCTGAAGAAACACAAACATGGTACAGAAGATACTGCACTATGGGTGGTTTGGCACAGTAAAGACCTGGGTAGGTGGTAGGAAGATACCTTATTACTCTCACCTTTTACACTGCCGCCTCCAACACGCCAGCCTGGCTGCTTGGGCAGCCCAGCAGGGCGGCGGCAACGTCGATCCTTTCTTCAGCACTTCACGCACGTGCCGGGAGGACCCTCGCACGACGCAGCCTCACCCGTGGAGTACTTTCCGACGGGCTGACTCGCTGGGCTCGCGGGCGCGGTGTCAAGTCTGAATTGACTCTGCAGAAGAAAGAAAAAAAAAAAGCGACAAAGTTTCTTGCCGGGGCGGCTTCCAATTTGGCGGTTCGTCAAAGATGTGACGAGAACCCGCCCGTTGTTTTGGTCGCTGCTAAAGAGGTACCTGGTTAGGGAATATTTGGGCCAAGTTTTCTGTAAGATTTGTGCGGTACCATGATTCGATGTTGGCGAATCCATGCCAGCTGTGGCGTGGAGGAGCTGGAAGTCTGGACCCTCCTCCATCTTTCGGTTCCTGAGGGTACACTACTACGCTCCCAACTGGTACCTGAATCAAAATCAAACCCAAAGTCAGAGCTTCGGCCGCGTGGGCCGTGGATGAGATGTTTGCAAACAACCAACGGCCGACCGTGGTGCGATGGACCCGAAGCCGAAGGCAAAGAAAATTTGACTTCTTTGCCTCGGCCGAGTACCGGAAGTCAATCGGCTGAGCTGAGGGTCTTTGTTGGTGATCATCGGGCAAAATGCGACGGAGAGACAAATTGCGACCCTCCCGTTTCTATTTCTGACCGCCTGCAAGTTGGGATCTCGAGCAGTTTGTTGGGTCAGGATGAATGCTGGCTGCTTGGTCGATTTCAGGCTACGCCACCTTGCTTGGCTGTGTACCGTTCCTTTGGTATATGTAGAGGCCAGTCTCAAGTGTCTGTCCATGGCTGCTAGATCGCTCCCAAGCTGTCAGCAATCTATCTCGATAGGATTGTGATGCATGTTTGAGGTGACAGCTTGGTTGAAGTCCGGGCCAAGCAAAGCATGGCAACAGGGGCCGGCACAGAAGGGGGGAAGGGGGCCCTCTGAAAGACCCACCTCCGGGAGTCCAGATCATTGCGAATCTTCGCTGGGAGAGAGGTCCCAGGAATTGGCCAATGGGTGGCGCCAAATTCGATGGAGACGGCAGAGTAGTGTACTGCCGGGCTGGGTCAACAGAAGGCCCCTGGGAACGACAAAGTGCTTGCATATGGTGGCGCAGCTGCCCTGAGCTGCAGTTTGTTGGTCTCGAGGAACAAAGGCCTGCGCGCCCGACCATTGATTGTCCAGGCGCGAAGGGTCCTTCCCTTCCCGTTCTCCCATGCCGAGGAGGAGGACCGTGAAGGATGAGGATCGCACGAGCTGTGCCGTTTCCAGACTGCAGGTGTGAGTCCACCTGTGGCACAGCCAGTGCGAGCCTGCGGCCATCGCTCTTGAAACTATGTTGGGTGTTTTTACATTGAGAATACCTAGACCGAGGCCGGGCGCGATCAGGCCTGGCCGCCTGAACTTGGCCATTGCCATCAGCTACTACTATGTACTATGCATGTACGTGCCGAGATGAGTGGTGGATCGTCAAGGCGGGTTAAGATGAATCTACATACTATATACTATGTACCAAGTCGCGATGAGTCAATCGTGCATCCGTTGATTGCCACGCCGCCATGCGGCCGACGGTCGTGTGCATGTTCGCTATGTTGGATGCTGCTGCTGTCGGCTGTCTCGGGAGGATCAATCTTCCCTGCATCTTGGACCCCAGCAAACCCACTCGGGCGCAGGGGCGGCACGGCGGGTTCTACTTCGTATTTTGTACGTACTGGTATGTACAAAGTGATAGGAGACAATGCAGGAGACCACCCCTCCATTTCAACCTCACCCGAAAGGAGGGGTGATAAGATAAGCCCTTTCTGTAGGTACTGCATGCAAAGTAGCAAGTGGGTTGAGACCTGGTGATGGGCCCCTCCTGACGAAATGTCTCGAAGGCAATCGCGGGCCAAGGTCAATTGATGGTGTTTCGGGAAACAGACCAATTTATTCGAAGGCGACAATTGCGCATGTGAACATGTGAGGGTGGATTGACCCTCCATCAAGGGGCATCGAGGGCGATAACGACCAGCGTCCGGTGTAGTCTGATGATTGCGCGGCAGGGTTGACTGTCTCGGAGGAGAGACATCACGAGAGTGTTGCTGCGGCCTGCGGCCTGCAGCCGGCCATGGGAGATTGGCGGAGATAACAGACAAAGGGCAGCAGACTGCCCTTCAGAAGCACAGCAAAGTACCGCGGCTTGCAGAGGAGGACTTCAGGCTATCTCGCAATGGGAAACCGTTGATGAATATCTCTTGGTGACCATGGCCTCCGGCTCCGACCTAAGAGTATCATGGGATGAGGACCTCATTAGTGTGGGAGGAGGGGTCAGGTGGCCGCTGCCATGTCGCGATAAGTGGGTGTGGCGACATGGACACTGTTCTCAGGTTGAGGTCTCTCTTAGCGCAGTGTGCGATGCTATTGGATGGATGGTTGCGAGAAGGTGAGAATTGGTTGGTGTGCTCATGAATCAAGGAGCGTGGGATGGCAATTCGCCTTCTCATGCTCGGGAACGTGCGTGTGAGTGAGTACCTACCTAGTCGAATTCACAGCTGGCCCTGCCCAACATCGCGAGCGTGATTGGGGCTTTCCGTCCTCCAATTCGCTTAGCAGACTCGTCACTTCACCGCATATGTCACATATGTCAATCCGTGAACAAGATGCCTAGCCCGAGGATTACGCGGTTGGCAGGCTGCCACCAAAAGCATTGGCGCAACGAGACGGGAGACGACAGCGTCCATGCAATGAATCATCAATCAGGATAGATTGACTTAACGAGAGGGTCCAGACGTCCTAGACGTCCCTGGTCAACCATTCGAATGAATGCCCAACGTCGGGAAGATATGTACAAGTGGCCAGGGCAGGCGGGCAGACGGGCGGGCAGGCAGGCAGGCAGGCATGCAGGCAGGCAGGACACGCCTGGTGGACACCTCATCATGGATTAGGTAGTACTTGGTAAGCAGGTAGATCTGGCGGGCGCGCAGAGTTCGGATGGCAGCTCGATTCTGCTTGGAAAATGCACTTGTTGGTGGACTCGACTGGACAGAGAGTGGAAGGATTGGCCCGGATCTGCATCCGTGAGACTGTCGAGTTGTCCCGACGGCGTTTGAGCCTGGAATCGAATCCGACCGAGGAGTTAGTCGGCGATACATGGGGCAATGGATCAAGGAGCAAGGAACTTCAGACTGGTCCAGGCAAGAAAGTGCTGACGGTGACGACAACAATGGAGACATCGAACGTGGGTTGTGGATGTTCTGTGCGAGGCGGCAGGGTAGATGGAAAGGAAAGGAAAAGAATCCTATCCGCGGTTAGGATTTGTGATCTTGAAAAATACGCCCACCCCGAAGATACTTTTATCAGCACACCCCAGGTACAGAAGAACCTCGCACCTTCCAGGACCGCTGTGCTGAGTACGTACCGGTACTGGTTATCGATCGGTTATCGATAGGTAGCCTTGGTAGCCACCAGCTGCCACTAACCACTAGGGCTGCCAGGGTCACTTGCCAGTTCTCTCAGCACTTCCACGTCCATGTCCACGTCCTCACCCTTGCCCTCGCCCTTGCCTGCACAACCTGCCTGCACAACCCGCCTGCCTGCCTCATCAAGCTCGCCTCGACTTCCATCGACTTCTGTTCTGCTCTTCCACGATGACTCACTCCCTCGCGTACGCCCGGCATTTCTCCATTGGACCAGCTCCATTGGACCAGCGCTAGATTGATTGGCCAATGGCTCGAAACCGCCGTACATGTCTTTGTCCGCGGCCCAGCACAGACACCAGCCTCGGAGCTTCACTTGACAAGCGGAAGGCTGTTCGATGTTTCGAACCATGTGATGGGATCATCGCGAGTCCAGGACGCTCAACGGGTCCCACCGCATCCGCTGCATTGGCCGCGACCGATCCAGCATAAAACAACATCAATGGCTGTGCCGGCGCCAGCTCGAGCAACATTCATGCGACCATGCATTGCAATCCAACCCTGCATCAGACTCTCAGCCCGTGTCCAGCCCGTGTCCAGCCGCTGCCAATTGAGTGCGCCAACGTGTTGCGTCAATTCGACAAGCAGCAGTTGACAGCATATCCACTCAATTGCGGCTCGATTTGCGTCAGTGCCCGACCGACTGTTGATGGCATTGACCATCATCAGGCTCCCACTGTAGTACAGTCGTGCTGAGGCCATCTGCACGTCCACGTGCTGCCTGCTATCTTGCCAGCTGGCTGTATGAGGCTCGGACCAGCCAGTCTGCTGTGCTTCACGGAGAGCCATGGCAAGGCAAGCAAGCCCACGACAGACAGATCCAAGCAATACGCAGCAGCGCCTCGTTTCGCTGCAAACTGCATTGTTTGATTGCACATATCCATTGCCTGACGCCGTCAATGGATCCGTCTATTGCACCACTTCCAATTAGATCATTACAGTCATCATTTTCCATGGAGGATGACATGTTGTCTCAGTTCGCCAAGCACGCTGCCTGCTTGAATCACCATGACCTCTATATCAACGCGCGTCCAACGGTATCATCTGCACTGCGCATCTGACTAGCACTTCGTCTTGTTTCCCCTCTCCCAGGCGAAGTGACAACTCGGTTTCGATAACTGTCATTTTTGCGACACCATGGCCATGCCACGCTGTCTCCACCTTGGTCATGGTGTCGCGCTGCACGGCAGTTTTCTGTCTATCACGGCATAGAGGTTACGATGCCGGCCCATTGGCTCAGTTCAGCCTCTTGCGACCCAGCCGCCGCATTCCAGTCTTCTTCGCCTGGTCAGTTCCCACGAGCGGCCATCTTTGCCGCTAACCCCGCCATCTAGAGAGTTTAGCGAGCCTTCCGGCTCCTGCTAAACACGCTGGTGGGCTGACTCACAAGTTTGTGCCAGCCCAGCCGGAGCAGCCCGCCCAATTGACCTCGCTGTCCATCATCATGGGAGCCTACGAAGTAACCTGGTTCAGAGGCTCTGGTGAGAGCAGGAAACCGATCTGACAGGGCAGAGAGGGTCCGCAGCCATGTGTGCAGCGTGCATTGCAGACAGGCACCGGAACCCTATCGCACGAGCTTGTACGGTTTCACACAAAGTTTCTTTGTTGGGCAGGTACAGAGTCCCTGCCCTACACATCCTACAGTACATACAGCCTTGCCATTGGCGACATGGTTCGCGGTAAGACGGAGGCGAGTCAATGGGAGGACGCGCTCAACCTCTGCCAGGCAGCCAGGGCAGCTTTTGTCCTGATGCTTCCCAGCTCTTAGGACCGCTCCTAATGGCACCACCCATGGTGATTCCCCTTGCGTCGCGCCAGCACCAGCCAGCACCCGCCAGCACCCGCACGCCTGTTGGGCCATCTCGCACCGCGCGTTGCTACGCGTGTGGAGAAGCATCTCTCTGCTGCTCTTCAGAAGCGAGAAGATGCGAATTGATGCGGCAGGGCGAGGGCGACTGCAATTGAGACTGGCAAGACGACAAGCTGGCAGGCTTCATCAGAAGGCCGATCCAGGATGGTGACAGATGTCGGGCGCAGATGACCTGGAACTGGCCCACTGACACATCCACAGGGCCAGGTACCTTGCAAGTACCGGTGGCATGGACGGCACAGCAGGGATAACGCAGGGTGGGGTGAGACTAAAATCTTGAGCTCTGAGTCTTATGACGACTAGTACGGATTACTAGGTATTGGCGCGGGATCTTGCCCAGAGACTTGTTGCGACGGCAGGTACTGCGCCAGATCGCATGTACCTGTACTCGGCGCGGTGGGATGGACAACTCTACCCACGCTAATAGGTACTGGCCGGCCACCTTTACCACCGCTGTAGGATCGCTAAAGCGTGGTCCGCCTCGAGGTCGCTCACTCGCGCTCGCCAGCGCTCTCCCACAGGTCTGGACTACTCTTCCGCCATACACCTCTTGCATTATTATTGTCTATTCCCTTGTTCCTCACACACACACACGCTTTTCAATGCCTGGTTTCCGACACTTCTGCCCAGCTGACCAATTCAGTCCTTCCTGCGCTATTACTGGGGAACCTTTGCGCTCCCCCATTCTGCCACGTTTGCTTCGACTACTTATTCCGTTCCCACCCCTGCCCGTTGCCCTCAGGCCGAGCCTTGACTCCTTTCTCTCTTCCTCCCCCTCTGACCCATTCTTCCAATTCGCAATCATATAACATTCGTCCGCTTGTCCTGTACCATATGCGGACATCGCTCCTCACTGAACTCGCCACGTCTTGTCGTGGACACTGATTGAACAAGACGGTGCTGTCAATTGTGTCGTGCACATTTCTCAATTGGCCAGTGCCAAGAACCTCACCACGAGAAAGCAACGCTGCGGTCCTGTCTGTCTAAGTCGACAAGACACCCACTCTCCTCAACATACGCGACTCACCTTGGACAAAGGCCCCATTCATTTTCTGACGGTGCCAATCATCTCTACGACGTCTTTGTCTCCGTCAAACTCCGGTATCCCCATCTGACGGCTTCGGTGCATCGTCTCGATTGCGCCCGGCGACTGGTGTTGCACCTCGCCACCCAACGCCCAGTCTATATCTACCGCAACAGTCATAATCGCCTCCATCGCCACCACTTCCACCGCGCAGCCTACTCCAAAGACTCATCATGTCTTCTTTTCAAAGTTCACAGTATCCGCAATCCAACCGCACATCTTTCATCAAGTATCCTCAGCCGTCATCAACCGAGCAGCCTCCGCGCGCCGACGTCCCACCGGCAGCGCCCACCATGCATTCCAAGGCCGGCGTCGTCCCCGTCCGCTCTCTCTTGATCTCTCCTCCCGAGCCGGCTCCTTACGAAAACTTCAGCCAAGGCTCACAACCTTCCATGACCATGGCGTCAAATACCATCACCCCCGCAATGGTGCCCCATGGCGACTCGGCTCGGCAGCCTCCTTCTCCTCCAGTCTCGCCATGGACCAAAGCCAGCAATCAGGTCAAGTCAACCACTGCCGTCGACGACGTCAAAGACCCCATCCTCTATCCCGAGGAGCCTACTAGTCCGGCCAAGCCTCTGTTCGACGAGCCTCGCCTTAGTCCTGAGGCGCAGAATGCTGTCAGTAAGCATATGGCGGTTAGGAATGTCTCGCCTCTGCCAAGGGGCGTCAAGACACCAGAGCGGAAGGAGTACGAGCGCTTCATCTATGTCGTTCAGACAATGTGGGATTCGGCCTACCACCAATTGAAGACAAACGAAGAGAGAGTGGCATATCTCAAGGCGTCGAGGGCACAGCTCATTGAGGATGACAAAGCTCGCCTAGGGGCTCTTGCAATTTCATCAAAGCCTGCCAACCGGTCAACCACAACCATGAAGCCCAAACCCTTGATGGCGCGACCCTCACGCACAATCACCACTGAGACCGACGTCGTTCATGCCGCAACTGGTCCTCGCAGTCCAGCCAAGGTCACCAAGCCGACAGCATCGCGACCTGTCCGGGCGAGCAAGAAACCTCGGTCTCGTGTCGGCACCACACCTCCAGCAGAGGAGAAGAAGAAGAAGCAGCCACATCCTTCGGACACGAACTTCAACCGCATTCCTGATTATTGTCCGCCCACGACCACCTTGAGCGCCACAAATGTCATGGAAATACCCTCCGTGCCTAATCCCCGCGAGTTCGAGGAAAGGGAACGGCATTTGCTGCCCCTGCTCCATCCTCAGGAACAAGCACTCGCACGGAGTCAAAGGCTCGAAGCGGCTACCTACCTCACCACGAAGCGCCGCATCTTCGTTGATCGTCTCCATGCCTTCCACGCGGATGAAGACAAGATTTTCAAAAGGACCCATGCTCAACAGGCCGGCAAGATTGACGTCAATAAGGCTTCAAAGCTGTGGGTTGCCTTTGAGAGTGTTGGCTGGTTCGATAAGAAGTGGTGTGTAGGCAAGGAGAAGCCTACTTTTGACAACGAAAAGGATATGCATATCCTTCCCAACTAATGGGATGAGCCCAACAAACCTGACAACAAAGCACCCGGATCGCAGATCACCGTCATCTATTTACGTCGCTGTTACTCGCGGTCGCGCTTCTGCTTCCTGGCTTCTCGCCTTCGTTTTAAGGGCTTTTGTTTTCTTGCCAGCACTTTCAGACTTTTACTTTTTTTGGATACATCTTTCAGCTTTGCGACTTGGGTTATATGGTCATTTCCGGATTTATTGATACACACGATGCACTACGGCACACATTAAAGATGATACCCGGAGACCGAGACACAGCATCCCAGCACCTCCCGACCTCACAACACCATGTCAGATTGACCACCTATTCTCTCGACTTCAATACCGGCAACTCCACTCCAACAATTTTTGTTCGGCCTCTACTCTGCATCTTTGGTCTCACTCGGTCGGTCGGTTCTGGACATATAGCTTTACAGGATGGCTTTTCTTTTGTGATGTCTTCTGGAGTTTTCTGAATTTCCTCCACCGGCCGCCAGCCAGCCGTCTTGGAGCAATCAGACCGGACATGCATGTAACTGGTGGCGTTCTTTTTCTTCTTCCTGGGCTGTTCTTTTCGGGGACTCTTTGCAACGGAGTTACAGACGAGATTGGATACCCCACGCAATATACCCCCTTTTTGCTTTCATCCCCAGCGCACTCTGGGCCATACGACCAGATGGATCAGCTTGTACCTGGTCCCCTTCACTTTTTCGAGAAGGTATCTTTTGTCAGCGTTAACAGGGTTGCTCCCGAGATAGGTAGTTTAGTAACTGTACAGCCTCTGAAGCTTAGTTTAGGTTTTCATTTTAGGTTTCTCCCCGGGGTGGGGTGGGTCTTGAGCTGGTCGTGGTTTGGCCTTACCCTCTGAGGACGCGACTTTCGCATCGACTGGATTTGGGTGCCGTTCTGGCGCTTACCTGGCCTGGCTTTCCCATGAAGAGACGTCACTGCCATGGTGTAGCAGCAGCGATTGGTTTTGTGATATTTAGGCTGGCAGACTTCGCGCGCTTCGGAAACCTGAATGGCAGATGGTGGTCTTATGATTGGGAATTGAGTCCTGGGGCTTTTGGTTGGCCCCCTTTCGCCCTTTTCGAGGGGGTTGTAGAAGGATTCGAGGAGGCCCTTATGTACCATACGAGACACCTCATGCCGATCGCTCGTGGGGTTTACTCAATGCACGGATACCGAAGCGAAGCAGGAAACAGAAATCGAAGCTCGTCAACCGACTTTCCGCGCCGATGTGACCTGTGCAATTCCCGTGAAGTCAAAACTGTGAAGAACGAACTCGATGCCAACTTAAGGTTCGTGTGAACGCTGGCCCCTCATGTCGTCGCCGATCCTCAGCCTTACGACGCACGCAGTCGTCTGGAATGTAATCTCGCCCCCCGTACCGTCCCGCTGTCAAAAGTGTCAATCCGATCGGTTGGAAACCTATTCTCTTCTTTTCGCCCCCTTCTTCTCTTTCTTTCCCTCTTTCCGCCTAGCGTGATCGACCGGGAAAACGGTGGAACCCGGTCGCGCCCGCGGCAGCGGGCCGAAGCTTTGTTTTTTGTCCCGGGATTCCGGTGACCCGCAGCACACCCTGATCGATCCCATGATGCCAAGGTAAGAATAAATCTGGTGTACGACGATGACGACGACGACGACGACGTAGTCTTTGTGAGGAATCAGCAGGACGAATGGGATGGGTAGATCGCTGGTCTGGTATGTTAAGTGGGCGACCTCCAGCGTATGAAGAAGCTGCTGCTGTCCGATGGCTTCGACTATGTAGCAACGCCCCCCCCCCCCACCGCCCGAGCACATTGCCTAGATGTACCTAACTTACCGACCTACCTATCCTGCCAGGTAGGTAGGTGGATATCTCATGCATGCCTCGCCTAAACATTCGAGCAGGCTCTTCAGCTAGACATTCCGCGGCAGACTCACTACATAGGCGATCCCACAGGGGAAGGCAGGTATCTCCGAGATAATCCCTTTTCTCCCTCGAACTTGGTGGTACAGTCGGGGGAGCTGGAAAGGGCGGGGAGGGGCCACATGTGGTGTGACATCCCGTCCGTCTCCTGTTTGGCGCTACCTGCGTACCTACCTGCGTAGGGTGCATTGCAACGTCGCTGTCGCCACTTGACAATGCACGATGCACATTGAGAATGTCTTGCAAGGTTCGCAAGGGGGAGAGAAGAAGGACAAGAAAAGAGGATCGACGACGAGCTTACTTGCACTCAGACTGATAGCCATGTGACTTTCAGAGGGATGAGGGTGGGCTCACAGCGCTGTCGTCGGCAGCATAGTACGGTATCTATGGCGTACCCCCTAGCAGCGATCGACATAGCGTAAAGGACGGAGACAAACAATATCGAAGATACAGCCCACATAACAGGCGCACAAAGACTTGTGAAATCGTTAGCATTTCCACTCAGAAGAGCCTCAGACGACATGTGCGTTATTATCATTATCGTTATAATTAATATGCTTACAAGTCAAGGTACTATCTTGCTACGCTCTTCCTTTTCAGATAGTGTTGGACATCTTACTGGTATGGGCTCAAACTATTAGGCAAGGTCCACAGAATATAGAGAGTATCATAGCCGTCGTTGGTCGGAGCTTAAACAGCTAAATACAGAGAGCAATGACAAGAGATGGCTGTTCTGCAACGGTCCGATGGCGAGGGTCGAATAGCAAGGTCCTACTTCAACTTCATCAGGCTGACCTGTGCGCCTATTGCTGTAGACTCTTGTCTACGCATATAGAGTTCCATAAGGAAACCGAGATTATCTAGCCGGCCTTCCACTCTGGTGGTAGCTTCTGCCAAGTGGCCAATATGCTCTCGAAAAGCCTTCTCCTGTGTTAGGTAAATCTGAAGATTATGATGTACTGACATACCTAACTTGATTAGGTAACTCATGCGGCTGCCTGCGATATGTAAGGCTTCACAGCTACTTCGTCGAATAAGTCTCAAATCCCGAAACCCTGATCAAAGAAAGTCTTGAGCTGACAGTTGAAAGCCGTTTGTGATGTTCGGAAAGACTGAGCGACTGCTCTAGGCTGTTTTATGCAGGATATCCCAATTCTTTTTTGCTGTTCTCTGGAGGTTCCCGTTGCAGACCGTGCTGGATATTCGTGATTGTTCACATTATTATACTAGGCAGGTACTGAACCACGCTGCTAGCCATCCACCAGCTAGTTGAGCACTCAGTACAATCCGACCTTGCCGCTTCTTCTTACCATGAATTCAAAAGATCAAACACTACTTCCAATCCTAATAGATCACTATCCTTCCCTCTCTGCTACTTGCCATCCGGGTATTATTCCTTACTGTGAAACGGCTTCCGAATCTCCCTTTCCAGCCTTGGACCTCTTCTTCGCCTTTCTGTGCTTCTTCTTGCGCTCCGTATAATCGCTATCATACCTTGCCGAGTCTTCCGAGACTGAAGAATCCGAATCATCGGAATCGGATTCGCTCGGATCTTTCAGAACATCGGCAACCTTTGGGTTGTATTCCAAGCGAAGCTTCTTCACCATTGCAAGTCCATCGGAGGACTTGCCCTGGAGCACTTCGACGTGTGTCGAGAACTCGAGCGACTCTTTGGCGATGGTCTTAAAGTGACTGAAGGTAATGACGGGTGATTTCTTGGATTTTCGTGCCTCGAATTCCGCTAGAGCCGCGGCAGTTTGGAATGCGTTGCGGATCTGACGTCCGTTCCATCGAAGACTCTCGCAATTCCGCTTGTAATAGTCCTTGACTGACCTTTTCTCGATCTGTATTTCAGGTAGACCCTCCTTGATGCGCTTTTCGTTGTGTTCCTCAATCTGTCGGAAGTGGACGTCGAAGATCTTCAGCGCCTTGCTTTTCTCGAGTTTGGGATAGAACAGACTGAGGTGGATACGCGAATGAAAAGCATCGTCAATAGTGCCCATGCGGTTAGTCGTCAGTATAAGTATGCCGGAATAATACTCAAGTATCCTCAAGAACACTAGAGCCAGTGAGCTATCAAGTTTGAACAAAATGTGATGTTGCCCAGGTGCTGGATTCTTTGACCATACCTGATACCAATCCATTCCGCCTGACATCTTCCTGCTTCTAATGGGTGTCAGTGGCCAGAATACACAGAAATTGGAGGCAGTCCCAGTCTTACAGTGCGTTCTGAAAGAAAGACATCAGCTTCGTCAATAAGCAGGACACATCCCCATCTGTGGGCGAGATTGAAGTGTTCCTCCAATTTCTTTTCCACGGTTTCAGGCTCGTATCCGATGTCCCCTGAATAGCATTTGAATTAGCAGAATATTCAAATGAAATGACATCTCGGCGCCCCGTGTGTTTCAGGAATATCTCGTGCGTACCAGATGTGATTGCAAATAGTGGCTTCTTGGTATATGCCGCTACACATTCTGCAGACAACCTTTAGCTGCTTTCATGAAAATACACATTGTATTTTGCATCAATTTCTCACCAGCAGTCGAAGTTTTCCCCACACCTGGAGGGCCGTGCAGGAGAATAATACATCCTTTAGCAATGGGGTCAGTCAATGGGTCGTATGGCTAATTCGAAGAGGTAGTGGTAGCTACCTTGGCCTAGATATGCCAAAGTTAGCCCAAACTGGTTATAATTCTGTCTCGAGGCGTTGTCTTTTCTGTACCTTTGTTCTCAACCAAATCAAACCCAACCTTTCTTGTGTTTGAAGATCCTGTGGTATCATTGTGGCCAGTGTCCAATTTTGAGTCATTGGCAAAAGTCTCTACCATGGCCTGAACCATTTCTTTGTGGCCCTTAGGGAGGACCAGCTGGCTCCAGCCAGCCTTATGAACCACAGGCCTCAGCTTTTCGACATCAAGTCTCACTAGCCGTGCGGTCAGAACTAGGATATACAGTGTGCCGAGGAATGATCACTCCGGATATGTGCTGGTTGAAACTCACCCCATTTCCGGTTGCGCAAGGAGTATCCCGTTACAACCCCAGGAAACAAGTCAAGCATGTTCTCCTTTTCCATAGTCTCTTTGCACCTAGCAACATCAGCCTCGTTCTTGATGTAAACGAGCTCATACCGAGCCAGTTTATCTTCAAGTCGTTGGCTCAGTTCAGCAAAGTTATTCCTTTGTTGTTGGACGTAAACGTCCTCAACACATCTTGAGTCGCGGCAAGGGGCGGTGTGATCGCAGACCCGGCGGGGAATTTCCAGAACTTCCTTGACGCGGGTCTTTGGAAACCAAATATCCTCGATTGGATTGTCAGAGTATTCCCAATCTCGCGTGGACTGAATGATGGAGATATCACGATCGATAATGATGTCGCTGTTGATCTTTCGAATGGTCAGCGTCGTTCAAACCTAAATGCCTAGTTATCGTTATACGGACTTACCTGTTCTATTGGTGCTTCGACCGTGAGCCCGTCGTACGTCTTGTGGCGGACAACCATCAAATCGATGAACGTACGGCCGCGAGCCTCGAGGTCCACATTTGCTGCAGGAGAATACTGCTTGTACCGGAGAGGGTATGCTTCGAGCGATGTGACCTCTTTCTCTCCCTCAAATGGGCCGAATCTGAATGCATCTTCGATAACAATGATTCTAGAACCGTCGAACTCGAAGAACTTCCCGTAGACCCAGAGAACACTGTACCTGTCCATGATGGTAGAGGATGCTGACTTTTGCGACTCATCCTGTCCCGAATCAAATCTAGAGAGTGCCTTTTCCAAGGGGATGCCTCCGATAGACCCAGTGACGATGAATCCTTGAGATCGCACTCCTTGTACTGTAGTATAATTTTCACCATCGTTACCCTGAGGTTGTACTACGTTATCTCATTTAGCACAAGTCTGTTGCCCTCGTTTGCTGTCTGGGACATGACACAGTAAGAGTACACCATAGTGCCAGATAACTGGGAATAGTTCGAGTTTCTCTTTCATAGCGAGACTAATATCATCATGTGAAATGCAAAAACTTACTTCTGTGGCCACCTCGCTTCAATGGGCAATATATTGTCTCGTTTATGTCGAAGAGCATCCACAAGTTATCGAAAGACACTCTCCTCTCGTTTCCATTGGCATAGTCGTCGAAAAGCCTTAGCTTCGTCCCCATATAGGTCTCGACGAAGTCGATCAGCTGACGGAAGTGCTTTATGGCGATATCGTCATCAGAGTGCCTCGAGCCGGGAACTCGATGGCGCACACCCACGGGTACGTGAGCAGAGACTGCAGGTAGAGCAATGTTTCCCCCTATATTATCTAGTGGTTTGGATTGGTACTTGAGAACATCCACCGTGTTGGAGGACCTGTTATCATCTTATAAGCGCATTCGTAGAGGGTTGAATTGAGAAGAGAAGAAAAACTGCCTCACCCTTGACGCTTTTCAAGAAGCTTGGATAGATAGTCCTTGATCAAAGGCTTGAACGCCCTGATCAGCGTCCGGAAAGGTTTCACAAAGTGAATTATTCCGTCTTTGCTCAAGTCGAACTCAAGCCTAGTGTCCAATACCTCTGAAATCGCTTTAGAAAAAATCCGAATTTCTTGAATGTCGATGTCTTCCGGCCTGAGCTTGGTCTTGTCAGCTTCTTCCTCGCGACCTGTGCCCACCCTCCTGTACAGAACACGGATCATCGGTGGTCGAAGGTCGTTCTCTTCCATGAAAGTACCCGGAAACTTCCATCGGTCGTCCTTTCGTGATCTTCTGTTGAACACAGGTTCATTGTCAACAAGGTAAAAGCGCACTGCGTCTGCGCCCGAGGGCGACGCCGGGTCTTCCGTGCGTATAGCCGCGTTGGTATCCCCCCCGGGATCTGAAAAATGGGCTCTGGACTCGAGCTCTTTGACCCGTTCCTCGAGCTTAGTCAGAAAGGTTGCGAACTTGGACGACCATTGCTGCAAATCCCCCTTCCCTGCGTCGTTGTCCGCATCGTTGCCATGCGAGTCTGCATGATGAGTATCAACGGGGTCATGGGTGGTGGAGTCGTGGGCTCGCGCATCCGAGATACCTCTCGAAGCGGGGCCACCGCTGATTTCCGTTGCGTGCGCGTGGTCGTGCTCCTCCTCGCCATCTTCTTCGTGATCTTCTTGCGTAAGCTTGTCTTCTCCCGGTCGGGGAGTTTCAAGGGCTGACTTTTCCTCGCCACTTTCATGTTCCGAGGGGTCGCTCAGGAAAAAGCTCTGTGGGCGGGTGGCCATGATTTCCCGGGGTTTTAGAGTCTCTAGACCACTTACTTGGTCTCAGAAGTAAGCTGATACCGCAGACGAAGACCGTAGGATACAGACAGTACTCTTGGAAACATACAGCAGCCCATCTTTATTCCGTGTCAGAAACCAGTGGATGCTACTCAACATACTTCGAGTTCACCGGCACCTTCTTGCTCTCCCTGATCAACAAGACTCTACTCATTGTATGTCGTCAGCATATTGGGTTGCACAGCATCACACCATTGAAATGCGATCTGCTCATGCCACCAAGTGCATGAGATTGTCGCCCACCATCAGACACCCGAGAGATTGGCCCCTCCCTTTAAGCACCAAAGAGAAACCAGCAACAACTTTCAGAACACGGGTCTATGTTCCATTGGCAGATGATGAGTAAGCCGTCGTCAAGTATTGCAGGTATGTCACGACGGTTGGTCCCAATCAATACTGAATGCGTAATCTGAGGCTGTCTGTAGTAAGCGTTGGAAGTGATCATTTGAGCGGGAATGTGCAGAAGTGTGAGAAGAATGGTCATTTGACAGTATCACACCAGATGGCCACGCCTCGCACCTCCTTACGGGGAGGATGTGTTATCTCAGTTGATCGAGCAACTAACATAGTACACATTCTCTTGTTTCCGATCAATTTTCTTCCCTCTTCTGAGAATTTACGAGTCAACCCTTGGCATGGAGACCAGCATCCGCTCACTATCACAGCAGCAACATGCTGCTGTTGATGTTGGGACTTCTGAATTGGATCAGGTGCCGACAGAAACAAATTCCAATGCGAATCTTGGCCCAGAGATCAATCGAAACCTGTCTCGTATATCTTTGACTGAGTACCGTACCCTTTCAGTTGGCCCCTCATTTCTTTGAATTTTCTTCTAATTGCCAAATTACAGGAAAGATGGCTTCAAAGATTCAGCGGCTTCTATGGAAACATTGAGAAAGAACTTGAGTCTGTTCTGCCAGAACATGCGGGAACGAAAAGACAGCAAAGAATTCATTCTCAAGATTAAAGACCCAACTCACTATACCTTTGAAGACGTGATTGACATTGCGACGAGGATCCAGGAGAGGTTCCAGAATGCGGCTCAAATTCCTGGAGCCATGGGAACAATCCGCAGATTCTTCCGTAGTGCGAGTGAAAATAGCGGAGTATTGGAGAACCTGCTGTCATTTATCCCGAACGACACTTACGGGGCTGTTATAAGTGGCGGATTCACCCTCATCCTTAGTGTAAGTTCAAATCGAACGGTACAGGAAACTCTGACCGCACAGAGGACTGGAGTGCTGATTGAACGATTGATATCAGGCTCTCGAACGTTCGAATGAGCTTCACGAAGAGATCTTGTTGGCCCTCGGTGAAATCCCAAAGCTGCTCGAGCGCATCAACAAGTGGTTCAACATCCATTACAGAAACGAACTGCTTGGCTGCGCAGATAAGGTTGTCGCGGCTATGTTCACATTACTTCAAAAGGTTTTGGAACGACTCAACAAGAATGTGTTCAGTATGTCAATACGTCACTTTTTATCGTTTGCGCTTGAAACATCACTGACATATCGACAGAGAAAGCCCTGGTTGCCACTGTGGCCCCAAACCGGTACGGAGAGGATGTCAATAAGGCCAGAAAGGCACTCATTCAAACAGTGAATGATTTCGAGTACGAGGCCAAACTCTGCGACGCAAAGCGACTTGGCAGGGTAGAGAGTACTGTAAACTCTCTGGATCGACTAGCCCGGCAAAAGGCCACTGACGTGTCGGGGTTGACCGAAAATATTAGACAGCTCCGAGAAGAAATAGCGACCAAAGGCCCTAGCAACCCCATCGTGCAAGACCAGAAACAGCGAATCAGACAGCAGAGCATTCAAGTCGCGGTATACAACAACTTCAGCCACGTCTTCGTCAGCAACAACAAGGGCCCTAGCCTCAGTTCTATCGGAGAAGTTTCTATTCCCTCTCTGCTCCAGATTCCTCTGATGACGACCGGACGGCCTCTGGAACCCGTAGCGTCAACTTATATAGACTTGTGGCTCAAGGAGCTAGGTCAAACCGACCCCTCTCCTACCAGACACACAACGGAGTGCATCCGGAGTATGACAGACCTCACCTTCGAAGAAGGAGATCAGTTGAGATGGGTCATGGCTTCAGCCGAGCTTCGAGAGTGGTTAAGAGCCAGCCATTCTACCACATTGATCATCCAATCCGAAACACCGGCAGACAATGTCTATAATCCGCTGACGACATCTCTCGCTCTGATCTTCCACACCATGATAGAAAAGGCAGATTTTCCCGTGCTGTCGTACTTCTGTCACACTAGTGCGGAGGTCTACAGTGATGAACTCTCTGGTCCTCTAGGTATGCTGAACTGTCTTAATGCACAGTTTCTGTCATTTCTGAGACAAAGGAAAGACTTTTCACACATCCCTAGCCTGAAAAGTCCCGCATTCCGACGAAACTCGCAGGGCCGTGTTCCTGACGCACTTACTCTGCTGGAGACTTTAGTGCACCAGTTGTGTCCGATGGATGATGCCCTTGTCCTTCTAATCGATTGTGCCTGTCGACTTGAAAGAACTTCAAGGCCGTCTACCATCGGGGAAGAAGTCTTTAGCAAGCTCTTGCACATCGCTTGTAGGTCGGCTGCTCCTTTTAAGGTACTGATTACGGACTTGTCTCCAACGCATCACATTACAGAGAGAGCGGCAACAAGGATGTTCATGCCAGACTTCATTGATGGCGACGGTTATGGGATTGATTTAGAGGGGATGAAGTTTGAGACTGCGGAATCCGTGCATGTTTTCAACACGACGAGGGAGTAGGGGGATGCACAACTCACAAGGCAAGCTTGACAGAGATATTGGGGGAGGCGACGGTTGGTGTGACCGATAATGCCATGTTGTGAATAATCCGAAAGAGATTATATTGATGTAGCGGAAAATTGTATCTACTTTGTAGTTCTGCAACCAGTGCATGCACCAGCGAATTTGCTTTTGCATATTCTCCTTACTTGTACGCTTAGTAACTTAACGGCAGAGCGTCGTATTGCCCTAAGCAAGTTATACTAGCCGAGAATAGCACTACGTTAAGCCGAACTACTATTAGCTAGCAATAGTAATATTCTTCGCGCCATTGTGCTCTTAAGGCGCGTGACAGACCACCGAGCCTGGCTGGCTTGGAATTGACTACCTCACATCATCAATTAAAAACCGGCCTAGGATATGATAATTCGAATGAGAAAGACCTTGCTTCTTAAGTCTACTGCGAAGCCGTTGTATAAAGTGCTTGGTGGATGATGGTGCCTTTACTGAGCTGCGGATTTGGACCCGGCAGATCGTGTATAAAGCCTATGCCCTAAAGTAAAGCCTCACAACATAACAGAACTACTATGCCAGTGCATGTCAAGTTTCAAGTTCGAGCTTGACGAGACATCCTGGCCATCCATCGGAGTCAGGCCTCTCAATCAAAAAGTCGGCGACTTTGACGAAACCTTGCCCAAGATAGAATCTAAATCTGTATCAGTGCGGCTACCTAGTTTGGATTGAAGCACACCTGCAGCTCGATGAACGTACCTGACAAGGCTACCGCCATTTCCAGCCCAACAGTCCAGGTATAACGCCTTGGCTCCTCTTGAAACCGCGTAAGCCCTCGCTCTTTGAAGCAGCGCTGCACCAGCCCCTTTCCGTGCTGTGCCCGTTCGGAAATCCGATATCAAGGATTCGACGTAGCAGAACGCTCCATCGGCATTTTCCTTCTCGAAGATTGACTTGGTGCTGTCGTGGGCTTTGAGATAGCTGGCCCACCATTTTTCTCTCACGCAGGTAGCTCCAACCGAGAGGAAGCGGTTCCCATGGTCGTCCGTCCGGAACGATAATCCTTGCAGGTCCGATCCATGGTGCCTCTCTACCTCGGCGATGAATACCCTCCCATGTTCGCTACCATCTTGGTTGAGACGGGACGCTTCTGACAGGAGAATGCTGTCGTCTATGCGCTGGCGAGACTCGGCCCTCTCGGAAAACGGTATTGAGCCCCACTGACCACCACTCCCGACTGACGCCAGATGAGGCAGCGCTGAATCGAATGCGGCAAGTATAAAGTCGCGGTCCGTCGGGTTGTGGCATACTTCTCTGATGTGGAAAGCCATGGTGAATCGTGAATGTGATTGATGAACGAACCGACCGCGCGCGACTACTAGTTGGATACGCAGACGCCGTGGGTCACTTCTGAAGCAAAACAGCAAGCCTCTGATGGGCAGAGTTGGAAATTGTAGTGCAAGTGACTTGTAGAAGGAAGGGCGTGCATGGACGAACTGCTTATAACCTAGCCAGACGGCCGGGGACGGAGTAACTCCAGGACCGACGCTTATTATAGTTCTACATGCTCCTCTTGATAGCCGTTATATATCCCGATTAATTTAGCAGAACCTAGAATTGGAATTGAATTATATATAACTTCGGTGAAGATATTCCAGCTTAAAGTCTAGTGGATGGGACTATGCCAGCTGCTGGTGGGCAGTGAAAATGCTAGTTGGAACAAGTATGGCTCCCAAAACGGTTTATCGACGAAGCTTTCAGCAGCTTGGGGTTTGCACAGCAGTGCTAGTAGACACGGTTAGTCAATTTGATTGAACGATACTACAGATGCAGAAAATTCGGTAATGACAGCAGCCCCTGGGATTCTCCAAAATGCGCGTGGTGCTATCTTCTCAGCAGATTTATTGATTGGCCGACCAGAGGTGAAAACACTCAGTGGATAATATCCTCAGCCCGGAGGGCAGCCGGGCATGAGAGGATTCTCGTTGACAATCTTCCCGTCATTGAACACCATCTGATGAGTTTCCCTGACAGTCTTAGAATGGGTCTGATTGCCCTTGAACTCCAGTCATGCCTGGCCCGTTAAGAGCTGATCCCGTGAGAGGATAAGACGGTAGTATGAGGACAGTTTAGCATGCACGTAATGTGGTGGACCGCAATCAAGTATTATCATTAGGTAGTTGGGGATGAATTATGTGAATGGCCCAATGAACTCCCGATAACGCAAGCCCTTTTTTTTTTTTTTTCTCTCGTGCATATGTCATTTCCTTCTGCCTGCTGCCCCTTTATTTTCCACGCCTGCCTTTTCCCCGTATGCTCTCCCTAAGCCTGTTGTTCTGAACGTAAAGTGAAAAGTGAAAGCACAACCAAACCGAAAAGCCGATGTAAAGATTGAAAGAGAAATCTAATAGAAATAAGCTGTCGGGGCAGGTAGATGAACGCTCCCAGTATGCCTCTCAACTTCTCTGCCCATGTATTCCACTCACTGAGCCAAGACGCCCCATGTTGCCCAGGTGGTTGAAGTTCTTGCCCTTCCTGGAGTATGTTGTTGACGACGAGTCGATGAGAAGTAGAAGCGAACCGGTAGCAGCGCTAAGGAGAGTGAAGAGTCTGAGACCCCCCCGCAGCATGCCCATGATAGTGATAGGAGAGCTGATTACTCCTTGGGCGCCTTGTCACTATCCTTGGGGGGTGATTTATGGTCGTCCTTGGATGGTGGTTTTTCGCCGTCCTCGGGCTTGGACTCCTCCTGCTCTGACTTTGGCTGCCAATCAATGTACTTGGACTTCTTCTTCTCCCAATTCTTCTTGCACTTTTTATCTGAGTCATTACAGTACCCGTCGTCTTCGCAGTCCTCATCATGGCGGCTGCAGTGAGGCAGCTTCTCACAAATCTTTTCGCCCTTCGTACACCAAACAGTCGGGGGCTTTGGCTTGGGCTTCTCGTAGTCGTCATCGTCATCCCAATCGCCATGCTCAGGCTTATCGTAGTCGTCATTGTCATCCCAATCGCCATGCTCAGGCTTATCGTAGCCGTCCTTAGGCTTGTCGTAGCCGTGCTTGGGTGGTTTATAGTCATCATTGGGTTTCTTATAGTCGTCATTGTCATCCCAATCGCCGCCGTGCTTGGGCTTGTCGTAGCCGTGCTTGGGTGGTTTATAGTCGTCCTTGGGCTTCTTGTAGTCGTCATGGTCATCCCAATCGCCGCCGTGCTTGGGTGGTTTGTAGCCGTGCTTGGGCTTCTTATAGTCGTCATTGTCATCCCAATCTCCGCCGTGCTTGGGCTTGTCGTAGCCGTGCTTGGGTGGTTTATAGCCGTCATTAGGCTTCTCGTAGTAGTCATCATCGTCACAGTCGTCATCCCTAGGTGGTCCGTAGTCATCCTTAGGCTTCTCGTAATAGTCATCATCGTCACAGTCGTCATCCCCAGGTGGCCCGTAGCCGTCCTTAGACTTGCCGTAGTCGTCCTTGGGCGGTCTATAGCCATGCTTGGGGTTCTTGTAATCGTCGCCATCCTCAGGCCGCTTTTGGTACCCGGGACTGCCATAGCGGTTTTTACGGCCGTATCCCGGAGGCAGATATGGTAGCTGCGACCCTGGCGGGTCTGGTGTTGGAGGTGGATAAGGTGATCCCGGTCCCGGATATGGCGGGTCGCCGGGATATGGAGGAGCTGGAGGGGGCCAATCTGGAGGAGGACCGGTGCCCGGGGGGAACAAGATAGGCGGTCCCTCCTCAGGAGGTCTGGATCCATGATCACACGAAGGGCAGTCGGTGTCGGCCTCTGTGGCGTTCCTCTTTTCAACCTTAGCCTCCCCAGGGATGACAGCACCGAGGGGCTCGCACAGGAAACCGTTTGCAAGCTTTTTGAGTTATAGTCAGTGAGATTCTATGCTTCCTTGTATGGCATGTGTTGATGGCATATCGGATATGACACAATTAGGTGGCAACAGCACGCAGAACGCAGGAACATGAGTGCGAGGCTTTGATGGGACATACCACATTCACCGAGCAACACCGGGCCGTCTTATGAATACTAGTGCAGTTCTTAGTTAATTCGGCAGTAGTGTTGGGCAGCGGTTCTGGAACCACACATCCGATGTGGACGAGTCCGAAAAGAGAACCTTCACAGCAGGCGGCTTTCTTCATGAGGCCTGAGCAGGGGCCATGAGAGAGGTTGTCGATGGAGGCGAAGTCGTCAGCATTGTCAACATGGTCGACCACGATGGTCGGGGCGGCGAACACCTGCGAGGTGAGCGCCAGCAAGGCCAGCGAGGGTCCGAGAGGAGCCATGGTAGACTCCCTCGAGATAGGTGGAATATGATGTAACCTCGAATATTTCTCGGTGACTGAACACTGTCAGATAAGCAAGCGAAAGACGCGGCGAATAGCTTCCCATATCCCGAGAAGAGAAGAGAAGAAGATTTCGAGTCCTTGGGCTTGGGGCATCGGCTGTCTCTTATCCTTGACCAAAGCCGGAGACTGCGGCGCGAATTACTATAGTAGAATGATCAACTGATCATTTGTGAAGAATGTTCTCGAGCTGACGGATAATGGCCAGGTCTAGATGGCTTCAGAAACATCTCGATCTGGATATTGATGTACGTCAATTCTAGCCGTACGCGACTGAAGTGTTGTTGATCTTTGGAAACATAGCGCTAGTTCGTCTGGACTGCATCTTGACAAGCTTGACAGGTGAACCGAATTATGAGGCTAACATCGGCTGACTGAAGAGTTTCTACATGGTCGGAGCTTTATCCTGGGCAAAGTTCAATCTTGCTCACGGGGAGCTGTCACCGTGATGGTTTCGAGAGGCATCGGCCCAAACGTGTGCGTGTCCAACTTCGAATTCGCGGCGGACACTAGACCGGACTGCTTATGAAAGGGCTGATGAGGCGTTTTCGATCCATGACGATGTGGGATCTAGCATACTGGTCAGTCTTGACCTCCCAACCCACGATCAAAGTTCTGCACTGGGTAACAAAACAACAAAACAATAAAAGAGGGCCAGTGTTCCCCACTCGCAGATGCCTTGCCCTCCAGGGCCTGACGAACGCCTCTCTTCCAGGTCACTCATTGCCGAGTAGGTATGAAGCAACTACTTTAGATTCAGACTTTTCATTGGATGCTACTTTAGTTAGCATTCGGATGCTCGTCGAATACTTGAGCCATGCTCAACTCCATTACGACAAAGCGCTAGTATCTCCGCCCGTGGGCCAGAAATCTACAGGCCAGCCGAAAGTGTGTAGCCGCCATCAATCGCGAAATTTTGGCCATTCAGGTACTGATTGGTGACGGCAAATAGTACACCCTGGGCCATGTCGACGTCTCGACCAGGGCGACCGGCAGGGACCTTGCTCTCGTACTTCTCCTTGGGGATTTGGCTCTTCTGGTACTCATCTGACTCGCCGGCAGTCATCTCTGAGGGAAACACGCCTGGAGCGAGGCTGTTGACGCGAATCTTATGTCCATTTTTGGCGATTTCGGAAGCCAGAAGGCGAGTCAGATGGATGGCGGCACCCTTAGAGGCATTATAGGCGAAGTGATGCTGGGCGACCTGGACCATACCGCTGATGGAGGTGATGTTGAGGATGGTTCCAGACCAGCCTTCATGCATCTCAGTGGACTTCTGAAGGAGAGGCAGGAATGCAGCTGACAGTAAATATTAGTGGTTCTTCAGAAAACCCATGGCTTGGAGGAGGTGACGAACCGGAAGTGAAGAACACGCCGGCGACGTTGGTGCTGTATACGCTGGTCCAGTCCTCAAAGTTACCCTTCTCCACGTCAAACAAGTTCTCTTTCATCTCCTGTGCAGACTCGGTCTCTGTGGTGACAGTATCACTGCTAATGCCTGCGTTGTTGACCAAGATGCACAGGCACTTCTCGCGAGACTCGATTTCCTTCACGAGCTCGGAGATTTGGCCCTTGCTGGTGACGTCAAAGCCCTTCAATGCCAAAATCTGGCCCTCGATGTCCTTTCCGTACGTCTCGATGACGCGGTCCAACTTCTCGCCGGTCCGGCCGGTAATGTACACTTTGGCGCCGTTGACGGCGAGAGCCTGGGTGATCATCAGGCCAATACCACTGCCGCCTCCAGTGACCAGAGCAATGCGGCTCTTCAAGTCGAAGAGGCTGTTTCGGCTGAGGTCACCGTTGCTGGCTGCTGCGACACTCTGGGTGGCCATCTTGAATGAAGGTGTCCGTCCGGATACGAGAAAATGAGGTGGTTGCTGCGCGAAAAGCTCGTGGAAGGCGGGATGAGGGCGAACCTGGAGGACTTGCTGTGATTCGAGAGGCTCGAATGTGACTTGGAATTAGACCTGGACTTCCTCCTGTAGTAGAGGATAGATATCGAAGAACAGTTGGCAGTTGCTTGAAAGCTCCGTTTCGGTGAAGGAGGCAGACAGGTGAGGCTGGTGAGTACGTTGAGAACATCATGACGACAGCCTGCTTACCTAGCGAACATTGAAAAGCACCACTCTTACCTAGATGCGGAAGCGACTTACTGTATGTATGGCACCTACCTCATTGAACATTTTCTTCATGCCCTTCGCGTGGGAGGTGCAATTTGCCGAACACAAAATGACGACAAGCCGTGGACGGTCGGAGGCGAATGACGATATCGCGCGGCTGGCCCGGAGAAAGAAGTCCGGCACCCTAACTCCTCCCTCGGCTAGGTCATAGTTTTCTTCCCAAGCACCCCCTCCTCGCTTCTGTCCTTAGAGAAAGGTCCTGAGAGAAGGGGGGAAAGATCGTCAAACATCGAAGCAAGTTACAGTATTGAATCTCGAGTACATATGTCTTTACTTAATTACTTTATTCTAGACCATCTGTATAGATCTTACTGAATATCAGATACATCCGTTCCTGCCGCCTAATATTAGTGGCATTTCTTGCTTTCACACATATCCAAGCATTATGAAATCACGATACATCGAGATAGTAGTATGTTTTCATTCTCCAAAGGCTTCCTCGGAATATGACATCTTGAACACCGTAATACATGCTGAACTGGAAGTATCATGTATATTAACAATGAGAATACTTGGTAAGTATTGAATCCCTTCCCCTAGGAGACTATTATTTTCAGCTCATAGTTCTGACGGAGTGTTGAGTACGCGATAGGTATGCGATGATTACACTTCGATCTTCTGGATTCCCCGTCGTAGGGGAGGGAGGATCGTCCAGATAAACCTTACGAGGTTTCAGCAGCAGACCAAAAGGAACATGGAATGGAAGGCAGGTAGGGCTGACCATTAAGTGAGATCCAGAGAAATTTGTGAAACCAGGGGGAAGAGGAAGGGAGGAGGAAGGAAGAGGAAGCAGGACCTGCAACAAAACTTTACGTTTTCCATCCCGTCTTAACGGATTGAATAAGGGCGAATGTTCCGTCCTCGCTCTGGACTTCTTGCTGTGACAGTTTGTATTTCGCGAAACTCTCGATCATTCTTGTTGGCTCAAGGGTGAGTTCGTCCTCTTTTCCAATGCACTCCACAACAAGACGGGGTCGTGGTTATCGACTTATACTAGACTCGTCCTCCTGAGGTCCAGCTACTTATCCGCGTACACCACACACACACACCCAGCAATCGCAGGGATCTGGTCATCACACCATAGTAACAGATTGGGATTTCTCTAATTGAGACCCTGTAATGCTTGAGTTGTTGGGTCATGTCCCCTTTTTCGCTCGAAGCACCTTATTTGTTTACGTACCCTCCTTTGCTCCTCTCCCCCTACTCTCCTCTACTCCGACCTATCCAGGTATCTATACATGTCACGGTACCCTCCGGCACCCACTGACGACTGTCTCCAAGGACCGGGGCCCACCGATCCTGTAGCTAGTCCCCCTTCCGCCTCCGTGCAACGATAATTTCTCTACCTGGACACGAGGTTTTTTCGTGGTGTTTCGCAGCAACTTGATAAGTGGGAGTTTTGGAGGCTTCTAAAATGAACCTAGGCTGTATAAATATGTTTATACTAACATGCCCGGATAGTTACGTCGATGTGCTAACAGCTAGATTTGAAGTATACGATTAAAAGCGAAAGTAGACTCGATCATTACAAGATTTTACAGTTTCCCTGATTTCTTAAAGTGGTTCAGTTCGACGCACCCAAAAGCCCACTCGCTCAACACCAACGGCCTGTCTGTCTCCATCAACATCACAGTAACCCCATTATCATTAACCTTCACCGGCTTGCTCGTGTCCCTCTCCCTCGCAGCCTGGAACTCTTTCTCTCCCGAGCCGTGGGTAGTCATACACCCATGCAACCCAGCCCCGAATGGCCTGAACTTGTTCGTCTCCCCATTCAGCGGGTTCTCTGGGTCCTGGTTCGTGATCAGGGGCGCATAGAACTCCTGCATGGTGTTCCGGTGGAAGTAGGGTAGCGGCATGGTCCCCTGCGCGGCGAACCAGCGCGGCGGGACGATGGCGAAGTCCACGACGGCGGTCGAGGGCTCGGCGCCGTGGTTCCGCGCGGTCAGCACCGTGAACAGGCTCGGGTCGTGGTGATCGAAGAGGACGTTGCCGAGCGGGGAGAAGCGGCCGAGGTCGTACTTGTACGGGTAGGTGGTGCCGTGCCAGCCGGCTACGTCGAAGGGGGTGTGGGTCTGGTTGCAGTGCCAGAGCTTACCGAGAAGGCGGGAAACGATGGTCCATTCTGCCTCGGCCGGTTTGGCGTTGGAGTTGATTTTGTCCGCGACGTCATCGTCGACGAAGGCTGTAGGGATTTGGAAGTCCCGAGTGCTGGCTAGTCCGGTCGAGCCGATCACCCCTAGGTCAGGGAGACGGAAGTGCCCCTGGTAGAGCTCGCAGATATACCCTCGACAGGGTTTGTCGTGCGGGAGGCTGACACGATAGCGGATGTTTCGAGGGATTACGGCGATTTCATTCTGCCGTACGAGCAGCTTTCCAAGCTCCGTCTGGATATCCAGGGCCCCGGACTGAGGCACAATGAGTGTTTCTCCGTCTAGAGACGAGTATACCTGCCTCTTCGGCATGCTCTTCGTCACGCTGAACACCCAGATAGCCATTCCCTCCTTCTTCTGCGGCTCGCCATTCCTGCCCATGAGCTGCTGACCACTGACCCAATCGGCCGCCGTTGGCACAGGCAAAGAGCCCCAGTAGGACTCATTGGGCGTGACTGAATCCAGGTTGGTTGGCGACGGCGGGCCATAGCCATCGGTCACCTTCAGAGGCTGAAAATCACTGTGCACGAGTGATGAGTTCAGTCGGTAGAGGAAGGTCTGGTAACTATGTTCTCGCGGCGCTACAAAAGCGCTCCCGCTGACGCGCTCTGTACGAAGACCGAACGGCGGCTTTTGGGGACTGTTGATGGCCACCGGGATGGCACCGGGGATAGCTTCAGATCTGCCGTTGGCACAATCAGCTCAGATAAGCCCCATGCGGATGTCTCGCGGCGATGAGTACCACTAACCGGTGATAGTTACCCAGTCCCTCCAGATATTCGTACGACTCTGCCACCGAAAAGTTCGTCACCGGTGCCATTGTCTTGATTGTCTGCTGAGACTCGAAAAAGCCTTTGTGTGAAGTGGTCGTTCATCAATGGAGTCGGGTTGGCATAGCTGAGCGACGCAGCCGGGTAGTCAGTCGCTCCCGATTTCAAGGCTCTTTGTATCTCTACCAAGCTTCTCAAAAGAAATCTACCTCGTTCAGAATACTCTCCAAGTAGTGATCTGATCATCGAATTGCCTCTTCTGGTATTACCCCGCGGACGCCACATGTAAACTCCAACGACCCTATCACGCAGGCACGGCGGAGGTCCGAATCACTGCTATATCCCAAGTGGGGAGATTAACACTACGAATCTTGAAAAGTGGTCTTTTGAAACTTCCACTGGTCTTCAGTACTTTTTGGGCAACCCATCAAAATTCAAGTGTGCTCAACTCTTCCTTTTCAAGATGAGCATTCAGGTATCCGACTCGACCATGATCACACAGATCATATATCTAAACATTCCGCCAGACCGGAAGCTAGATCAAGCGAATACCCGCGCGGGCAGTCAGTGGTCCAAGGCATTGGACTTTGTCACGGCCTCTCCGGGTCTCCTTCGACTATATTGGGGTAGAAGGCTCGAGGAACCTGAGAAGGTCCAGTTACACCTAGGTTGTACACCTCCTACCACTCCTTATGCTTGTATTCAAAGGCTAGGTACGTTTGATGCTGACGCCGCCTCTCGAAAAAAAAACCCAACAGAATGGGAAGATGTCCAACACAGCAAGACGTTTATGTCTTCTTCGGCGTACAAGAACCAGTTCCTCCCTGTCGCAAAGGAGTTGACTGGCGGAGAGGATCCTAAGATCCGCCACACCACTCTACATCACCAAGCGCTCGGAGACCCCTTTGGTCCCTCGTTGCTCGGCTATCCCATCGGAACAGCAATCTACAAGGGTACAGATGCTGCGTGGCAACACGCATGGCCGTTATGGACACACGTAGTCAGACACGTCGATGGATGCAGAGGCATCGTCGGAGGCAAGGTGTTGGAACCTGTCGAGGGCCTTGAGAACGGCTACATGGTCTATGTTGGCTGGCAGACGGTGAAACATCACGATGACTACCACCATACGAAACACTTCTTTAAGCACCGTGTGATCCTCGATATTGGCTGTCAGGGCTGGACGGAGTACGGGCATGTTGTATTCGTGGAGATACGGAACGGGAAAGGTGAAAAGAGTAGGCTTTGAGTGAAGAGGTACAATATGTGGTGTGTCAAAGAGCCAATTAGTAAGGACATATATATTCAATCGTCAGGATAACAGATCGTTAGCTACGTGCTCGTTCGACGCTCCAGAAATGAAGTCATTGTTCGATCTCTAACACCTTCCCCGTGCCCTCAAGAGCCTAATCGCGACGGGAAAGGCGCTACCTAACTTGAAAACGATCTTTATGAGCAAAAGTCACTCACCCGAGAGACTCATCAAACAGGTTTTCGTGCCCTGCTATAATAACAGCTCCCCGTGGCAGAAACAATCAAAGATGGCCGGTTGCTCTTTGGATAAGGTTCGAAGAGATGCAGGTTGACAACATTGTGTGATTCCCGATCAACCTTGCGGGTTGACAGCACCTGTCCAGACCGTACGACTCGCAAGAAATATTACAAAGAGACCTCACTATCTGGCAGCTCTTGCGGGAGACTCAGCATTAACACTTCAATTCTGGCCGGGTAGAAGAATGAGCAGTGGAATCAAAACAGCGGTTGCTGGGCGAACAAAGCATCGGTTATCATGCAGCTGTCCTGGAAGACCTCGGGACTTGTGTTAGTACTTTGCGCCAAGTCCGTATTGATGCAACGGTTGAGGTTCGACACCATTTCTCCCGGTTGCCATGTGCGGCGCGCTTAGTGCGAGTGCATTGGGACGTGGAGTCTATTCTCGGATTCTTCTTGTATAGTCCTCAGTAATCAACCATTATATAAATTCACGAGATTCTGTATTAGCTGGAGAGATTTCGGTTTCTGAAAAAGTCCGGAGGTTGGGGTGGAAACATTGACCTAGTTAGTGTCTACTCTGTAGTGGCTTGGAAGAAGTTATACGAGACATGAGGGTATCTAACGACTGCTTACTCTCATTGACCTTTGGGCGTCCAATATTTTGACGCAGAGACGCCGGAAGAACACAACGTCGAGGTGAGCTTCGAAACCCTGGTGTGTCGTCGCAGGGAGGCTCGTGCCAAGGGGATTTGGCCGCGGTGTCCTTGCCTCTCAAATAGGTACAAGTACTTTCCACAAGCCTTATTAGCCTACCTAGTATGTATGTCATCCTGAAACGCTACACAGGATGCAGTGCACAGAC
>MUZH01004108.1:0-43591 GCA_003012965.1 Juglanconis oblonga | reverse complement strand
GTCCTCAAGCCTGCCCCACTATAATGGCTCTTCACCTCGTGGCCGCCCTCGTGGCTGCCACATGCACCCGGCGACCTCAAATGCAATGCCCACGCAAGGTCGGGTGATGAATAAACACCTTCCCAGATGAGAGAGGTCCTCAATACGACCTTACTTGCTGGGCCATGTCTCCGCCTGTCCGCCTTATCAACTCGCCTGCTAGACCGCAGCCACTAGCTACCTAGTGCGCCGAACCCCGGTCGATACACACGGCAGTATCTTTTTGCGTTTCTTGATTTTTGATAGCGAGCCGAGCCTCGAAACTTTCCACTGCAGCGTGGGGTTCCCCCAGACTCAACCACATGGCGCCCCACTCTGTTCCCGCCGGCTAACCCCCCCCCCCTTTTTTTCCCTTTCGGTTGCTGGCATCAACTTCTATCTTGAGAAGAGTCTCGATCCTCAACAATCAATGTGCACCTGATCGGTTCCCGAATCACAAATAAAGGACCCTGCAACAGCTCACAGAAACTTTATGGGATACGAAACATGGAGCAGGTCGCAGCCCTCGCAGCCCTCGCATGACGACAGAAACATCCACGGCCTATTTCGAAGCCCAGGGTCACGGTCCATACTACGGCCTTGCCTGAAACGAATCCTTCAACATTCCCGTGCTCCCTGCTTTCATAGGGGGATAGCGGCAAGTGCCGACAACATCGCAAGGAATTCGTCCTTCCTCGTTGGAGGTGGCGCATGACATACTTTGCGCTCAGGGAGCATGCTCCCGTCAAACATTCGAGTGAAGCAGACCTGTGCCGCACTGCGCCGCAGGCCAATCAATGCACTTGGCTCTTAAATATGCGCCTTTCTCTACTTTCCACTTCATGTAGGCATTTTATCGCCAAGGTATCACACCAATGACGATGGACGATGGACGATAAGCTCTTCGGCTCCTGCAACTAGTCAACGGTCAGGCCGACAGCTTGCTCTATGAACCGCACATTGGCTAGATCACCAACGTGACTCGACGATAGAAGAATGCCGTTCTTTGTAGGACTGGGTCAAGTGGCAGACTTCATCCTCGTGTGGCAACAATTCCGAAGGAACGCCAGATGGGGAGGTCGACCTGACTTCCCACAGACTCAACTTTCACGTTGGACCAGTGTATCAGTTTGCATTGAAATTTTGTCCTTAGCTGGCACTTCTGGGCGTCTTAATACGTCGTCCGTGTTGAAAATTAGGAATCCCCTCCGAGAGGTCGTGAGCTCAAGTCATACAAAACACATGTTTGAGGCGCCCACTCAACCCGAGACACAGCAAGTGAACGTGGCATAGAACCTGTCCCACAATCTAGCCGCTCGAGTTACTCCCCGAAATCATACCAAATGTGCTTATTCTTGCATGATCAGCTTTACATGTTGCGTCCCAAGATGTCCGAATGCACACGCGGTGCCAAATGGAGTGTCTTCAGTTCATCCGTTTCCAGGCATGATATCTCATCACGGCCACAGCTCAACCTTTTCCCATTCACCCTCAATCACACTGCCGGCCTTCGTCGTTCCTGCCCCAGTCCCGACATAACTGTACAACCACCTCCTCTGGTCCGCGGGGTCACTTAAGTCTACCAAATCCACCTCATCAGGCACGATAACCACGACTCTGAAGTTCTTTTTCGCAACCTCATCCTCGAGCAATTCGTCGCCAACCTTCTGCCCCAGCCCCTCCCCCAGGCCGGGCTTATTCGCCCTCGGCGTGCCAGGCGAGGGATTCTTGAAACTCCCTCTCATGCCAGGGCTCAAATTCCCAAAATGCCCCACAATCTCTCTCTCCCAATCCCACTCGCTCTCGTCCCCCTCCCCGCCTGTCTTCCGCATCCTCGCCTGCAGCGCCTCCCTCACGGCCGTAGCCCCCGCGCTCTCAGAGCCAATGTCCCCCGGCGCAAGCACCCACGCCCGCCCACGGATGCGCCACTGCGTCTGGGTCGGGACGGCCCACCACGTGGCCTCAACGGGGCCGCCGCCGCCGGACGTTGACTCCGCGCCCTTCTCGCCGGACGAGAAGATCTCGGGGACCTTGTCCATGCGCGCGTCAGTGGTGAGGACGGGGAGATCGCTCTCGTAGAGGGCGGGGTTTCGCGGGGCGTTGTTCTTGTCGTTGAGTGGGAGCTGCGCCCACAGGCCGCGGTAGATGCAGGTGCGGCCGCGGGGCACGGTGGTTGAGGATGAGTGCAGGGAGATGAAGGTGAAGGAGGGCTGGTCCATTTGCTTGATGTCCGAGAGGAATTGGGCGCGCCAGGGGGCGGCGGCCTGGGAAGGAGAAGAAGTTGAGCCTGGTGCCATGGTGGTTATGGTGATGTGCTGTTTAGCGCTAGAGGGAATGATCATGGCAGGTTTTGGAGGTGAGTGGGGGGAGACGGCCTTAAGTATGGCTTGGAGGCGAAGGCTGGGTGTCATTTAGCCTGTGGGCTTAGGACATGATGAGGATATGGAGGTGAGCGCACTTGGAAGTGTGTTTTGGAATGAAGAGGTGACGTTTTGAGGCTCTAGTTCAGATCACACCCGATGAATCATGAGTTGTGTGACGTCGTCTGGCATATTCTGTCGCTCAGAAAAGTTCAATTCAGACTAAGCTGTGGGAATAGGATAAATAGGATAATGGTTGTGAATTTGAATAGAGCCAGTGTCGTCCTGGAGTGCAAGATCCCTCCCAGCAGTCTCTCTTCTGAAATGTTGCTGGTCATGAACTTGGGCAACGTCAGGTCGTTGAGGAGCTGGGGGTGTGGTGTGGTGCACGGCTCAGTGGGGTGCAATTAGCTTGATCGCCCCTCCCCCACAGTCTTATCTTATCGGCGGGCTTCACCTCTCAAAAGTTGGTAACCCCAAATTAAAATTTCCTAACCATCCATCACAACAAACCAAGCTCCTTTCTTGTCAATACCACACAAGGAGCAATTGCCATCACCATGGGCAGGACCAAGGTATGTACCAATCATCACACTGCTCTTGTTTCACTTTGAACAAATGCTGACATTTGCAGCGTGCTGGAAAGAGAGGTGGTCGTGGCGGTGGTCGTGGCGGCGGTGGTCGCGATGGCCAGAACCAAAACCGTGGCGGTCGTGACAATCGTTACCGTAGCGAGATCAAGAAGGAACACGAGAACCTCGAGCGTTACTACAACGAACTGATCCAGCTGCCTGAGGACGAGAGGACGGCCTTCTGGGAGGCGCTTCGCCGCGAGCTGCCCAACAGCTTCCGCTTCTGCGGTTCAAAGGGGTATGTCTTCCCATCACAACAGGATCGCGACTGTCCCATATCCCAAGTGCGCATTATGTGCTGACTGGTCTTGACTTTACAGCCATGCGATCACTGTCAAGCGCCTCCTCGAGGAGCGCTACATCCCCGAGATTTCCCAGATGGACAACTATGACGGCAACCCCGTCACCCCTCCCCTCCCCGTGCCATGGTACCCCGACAATCTGGCATGGTGGATGACCACCCCGAAGAACGTGATCCGCCGATACCCTCCTTTCGCAAAGTTCCAAAAGTTTCTCGTCTCAGAAACCAGCGTCGGAAACATCAGTCGCCAGGAGGTTGTCTCCATGATCCCTCCCCTACTGCTGGACGTCAAGCCCAGTCATGTCGTTCTCGACCTGTGCGCCGCTCCCGGCAGCAAGGCCGCACAGCTGCTCGAAATGATCCACCAGGGCGAGGAGGGCCGTATACTGAAGGCCCTCCAGATGCATGCGACGGAGGATGGCCGTGAGGTTCCCGAGTTCACTGGACTGGACGAAGTCGACATGGAGGCTGACCCCGGCGATGACGGACGTGCAACTGGCATGCTCGTTGCGAACGACATGGACTACAAGCGATCCCACCTCCTTATTCACCAGCTGAAGCGGCTATCGTCCCCTAATATGATCGTTACCAATCATGATGCGACTCTGTTCCCGTCTCTCAGGCTGCCTTCCGACGACCCAAAAAGGCCCAAGTACCTGAAGTTCGACCGTATTCTTGCCGATGTCCCCTGCTCTGGCGATGGTACCATGCGGAAGAATGTCAACATCTGGAAGGACTGGATCCCAGGCAATGCTCTTGGTCTCCACCAGACACAGGTCAGGATTCTCACTCGTGCTCTCCAGATGCTGAAGCCTGGCGGTCGAGTCGTGTACTCCACCTGCAGCATGAACCCAGTCGAGAATGAGTCTGTTGTTGCAGCAGCCATAGAGCGTTGTGGTCTTGACAACGTCGAGATTCTGGACTGCAGCAATGAGCTCCCAGGCCTGCAGCGTACCCCTGGCATGACCACGTGGAAGGTGATGGACAAGGCTGGTCGCATCTGGAACAGCTGGGACGAGGTTCAGACATGGGCTGCTGAGCACAACGACAAAGTCATTCCTGGAAAAGTGGTGCCTACCATGTTCCCGCGCAAGAAGGAAGAGAACACTGCGGAAATTCCTCTGGAGAGATGCATTCGTGTCTACGCACACCAACAGGACACTGGCGGCTTCTTCATTGTTGCTCTGCACAAGAAGAAGGAATTCAAGGCAAAGCCTGAAAACTGGGCATCAGCTGTCAACAAGTCTGGCTCGGATGCAACCAAGGCCGAGAATGGCACTGCTGATACTCCCAACACTGAAGAAGCAGTTGCAAATCCTGAGGAGACTGAGGAGATGAATGACATCCAGGCTGGAGAGGCCGAGGAGAAAAAAGACATCAAGGTCGAAGACAACACAGCTAGCGACACGGCTAACTCCCTCAAGCGAGCCCGTGAAGACGAGGACGAGCAGTCACAGCCAAAGCGTCAACAAATCAAAGCTACTACTACAGTCAGTGAAGAACAGAACGCCAAGGATGTGGAGAAAACTGGCGACGCTGCTTCTCAACAGAAGACACAACCCACCTCTGATGGTTATGGTGACAAAGCTGCAAGAAAGCAGAACAAGGAGCCATTTGAGGAGCCCTTCAAATACCTGGATTCTGAGAATGAGGTCATCAAGAACATCCAGCAGTTCTACAAGATCTCTCCGCGGTTCCCTTCTGACCGGTACATGGTCCGCAATGCAGCAGGCGAGCCCTCAAAAGCCATTTATTACACAAGTGCTCTTGTTCGGGATGTCTTGTCATCCAATGAGGGCCGCTTTGTTAAGTTCGTCCACGGCGGTGTCAAGATGTTCATGAAGCAAGACTCTCCATCTGCTGATGTCTGCCGCTGGCGCATTCAGAGTGAAGGTATGCCTATCCTTCAAGGCTATGTTGGTCAAGAGCGGGTTGTCGTCCTGCGCAACAAGGAGACTCTTCACAGGCTTCTCATTGAGATGTTTCCCCGCATCAATGAAGAGGAGTGGAAGAAACTTGATGAGATTGGCGAGCGTGTTCGTGATGTGGGCTTGGGCTGCCTTGTCCTGCGTGTTGAGCCTGATGGTTCCGACAAGGACTTTTCTGAGAGGATGGCTCTACCCTTGTGGAAGAGCTTCCACTCGCTCAACCTCATGCTGCCCAAGGAGGACCGTGCTGCTATGTTGCTCCGTGTTTATAACGACACTACCCCGCTGGTGAACTCAATGCTCAAGGACCAGAAGAAGAAGAATGATGAGGGGCAGGCTGAGGAGAAGGATGATCTACCGGTTGCAAACCCTGACAAAGTCATTACTGAGGGTGCAGCTGATGAAGACATTGTCCTTCCTGATGTTGAAGCCGAGGTGGGAGATGCTGAAGAAGGTGGTGCAGCTGTGGTTAAGGAGAAAGAAGAGGCTGAACAAGCTTAGGGAGCCAGTCACAGCTCTTCTAGACACTCACACCAGGGTGGCAGCTCTGCTGATCAGCCTGTCTCCCTAACTAAGGTCAAGGGTGCTGCCGAAAATGCCGGGCTCTACCACGATAATGCTATCGCCACCCCAGAGGCCGATGATGGACTGCAGCGCAGACTGCAGAGTGCGGCTGAGGAGGTCAAAGTTGAGGACATCAACGTTTCCGGCATTACCTCTCCGAACCGAGGGGTCAACAATGCAGGCGAGGCTGCACCCGGCACCGATCACGATTAGAATGCTCCTGGCTCTCTGAGATGGGGCTGGCCATTTTGTCTGCGAAATACACCGGCGAGAGGAATTCAGAGATTCTATCAAGTCTTGCAACTGGGTACAGAATACCGCATTTGAGAAGCTCGCATGTAGTGAGCAGCTAGATGGATGGGGTTTCTGAGGTACTGCTCTGGGTTGGTGTTGAAGGAGTTCATCGGCATATAGATAGTGGCATCCAAAAGAGTCGAGATTATTAGCAGCAAATGGCCAGTGTAGGGGCATGGAGTGGATAATCCCATGGGTGATATGACTGTATATGATCGTTCCAGGGCAAGAGATGAATGATGGTGTCTTCAGATCTACAGGCCCTATAGTCTCACCATTGCCAACACTCGTAAGTTCTCCTATCTCCCCTGCTTAGAGTACTCATTATTCTCTCATCTTTTTCCTAGAATTACCTGAGTATCTGCATTATCGTTCCTTTACTTATCCCCAAACTTAGCATCACTGCACTCTGAGGGAAAAAACGAAGCTAGGAGAATTGTGTTGGATCTCAGACTATCCACTAAGGCAGATTTGTCCAAGCAACTACTTCAAATGACAACTATCATGCCTGGATGACATAGTCAGGATGTTAACTAATCTTGATGCAAAAGACAGGGAAAATAAAAGAACGCTCCCTCCCGCCGGGTGAGGAGGAGGGGAGGACAAAGAAATTTAAGGACTCAAGCCACAACTTGCTAATATAGCAGCTACTGGCACTTGAGCAACCGTATCTATGTCACAACCCGGGTTTGACACATGCTAAAGTTACTGGGGAAGCTCTTTTCCTATATGAAGACAGGGGAACCAGAACCCATCAGGGGCCCTGTGGTTCACCGGTGCACATGCTCGACTTCGCATAATATGGTCATTCCAACGTCTATGTGATTCAATATGACGTTGATTTATATAGTATCAGGGATCTATATCATTTTGAAATATTTATCTTTTTCTGCAAGATCCAGCGTTCCAAGGCAAGCCAGTAAGATTAACCTTGCCTCAAGCTCCGCCAGAGTGCGGGTGTCCACACAGGCAGGTAGTACCCCCCCTCGTTTTCGCCCTTTCCCCCGACCGCCAATATCTGTGAATATCATGTCATCGCCAATCCCTATTGCCACCATAATACCTTGGAGAGATGGCCGAGCGGTTATGGCGTGCGGTTCAGGTCTATATATGTATTTCTATATGTACACTAGCCCTTCCGTATGGAGCAATCCTCGTGGGTTCGAGTCCCACTCTCTTCATCCTTTTTTCTTTCTTTTCGGATCTTTCTGGTTTTGCTTTCTTCCTCTGTTCTTCCATGTGATTCGGTGATATACATATTTATAACAAGAGCTGAATGGATCATCCGGCCACCTTAGCTTGCCTGAGCAAGGCAAGTAGGTGTGAATAAGGAGCATAAGGAGATTACCTACCGGCCATCAAGGAGACCGACTATACTCATACAAGTCAGAGTACATATCTCAGACTAAAACCTGTAGCAAGCGTAAGGGCATCAATGCTAGGCAACTGTTTGTGATAGTCGCACGAGGCCAGCCCTTTCTGTCGGAGTGGTACAAGACACCCTCCGACAGGTTGCTCACCATCGGGAGTTTGTCGTTACATAGGGGGTGAGCAAGGAACACCAGGTCCTGTCATATAATTCTTTCAAGACACAGTAACATCCAGAGCGTTTCGACAGAAGAATCGGCGATAGGCTTCTCAGGAGTCGGAACACATGCTGTAAGAGACACACGTCAGCCTATTGATCCCATACATGTAAAACGCCGAACCGTGCCCGTTACTTCCTCGTTCTCAACCCTGGAGAAGAAAGTTCAAACCCACAAAAAGAAGAAGAAAACAAAGGTCCTCCGGTCACAACAGCAGTCACAACCCTCCTTCCCTTCCTTTGACTTACCACCGCCCTCTAGTCCATGCTATTAGCCAGCACAACAGCATTAAACCGAATATCCTCCCCACCCCTCTCAATAAACCGCCTCGGCCCCAGCGTCAACGCCTTCTCACTCAGCACATCCTCATCCTTCTCCAGCGTGCCGCGTCCCAGCGGGCCCTTCCGCCGCCCATCCAGCTCCCACAGCGTGCCGTCGTCCCCCTTCACGAAGCACACATAGTGCAGATCCACGTCATCAGTGGCCTCGGGCGCGGCAGTGTCGCCCTGGCTGGCAGCGGAGTGGTGCGCGCTCGCGAGGGCCTGCGAGGTCTCGAGGAGCTGGGTGCGCGCGACGGGGTCGAGAGGGATAGCCTGCTTGAGGAGCTTGTCGAGGGCGGAGTCGGGTTCTGGCGGGAGGAGCATGTAACAGTTAGCATCGATCCCATCCATCCATCCATTCATCCACACATGCATGCATGCATGCTTCACGCTCGCAATGAGTGAGTGAGTGAGTGCGTGAGCGAGTGACATGTTGCGTACCAATGCTGTGTCGAGCAGGACCGTTCGAGACGGCGTGCAGCAGGCCCATCATCCCGCAAGCGTTGCGGATCGTCTGCTTGAACCACACGACGGGCTCGTTGTCGCCCTTGCCGCTGTACTCCGGGAGCGTCACATCCTCCGCGAGGCGGGCGCTCTCGTATGCGGCGGAGACGGGGAAGACGAGCAGGAGGGCATGGGCTGGGCGCGGGATGAAGGCTAGTAATTCGGGCTCGGTGAGACTGTAGACATCGTGGACTGCCAGGTTGGATTTGAGGCCGAGTTGGTGGAGGAGGTTTGTCATCAGCTCTGGGTTGGCCTCCAGAGGGATGAAGGCCACGCGACCTACGTCTGACGCTGGTGTTGTCATGGTGTTGTGTGCTGTCTTATATTTCAGAAATTTTTGGTTGTGAGGACGTTCGGGACATTTGGACCTGAGAAGTTGGATTCTGAAAGCTCAGGAGCTGATGGCGGGGCCCTATGATTTCATACCACTTCATGAAGCTACCCCACCACGGCAGCAGGCGCGTCGCGCGTCTCCCAGAGTCACGTCAAAAGTAGAGTTGAGTAGGTACCAGTGAAATAATTCCGTGAGACGGCCTGGCTCATGGAGCTTTCCCCTGTAGAACATCTTTTTATTAGATACTATCCCCTGCAAGAGTCTCCTCTTGGGGGGGGGGGTTGCTGTGTAGTCAGTTACCTTCTCAAGCTGTCCGCTCCGTTGATGGATGGATATACGTGTCTATACTTACAGCGGGAGTATGTAGAGTCCATTTGGAAGAGGAATGTATATAATATCTGAGTAGTGAGCACACTTTATAATACGATTCGTCTATGGTAAGTCTCATCTGTCGTTCGACATTGTTTGCCCTATTTTGGATGCAATATGCCATTTCCAGCTGTCTGCCAACCCCCCCCCCCGGACTTTGCAAGCCCATTTTATCCTAATGGATTGGCATTTTGCGTAGGTGGAATGTCAGCCTCACCACTAAGCCCGCTGAGCCGGGGCTCCTCATGACCCTGCTCAGTCCACACTCCCGGCTCCTGATCCTGGGGCTGCTTCTCCTGCATGTCTTCCCTGAGCAGCCTCTCGGTCTTCTCTTGCTGCCTACGCACCGCCTTACGATTCATGGCGATCCGGCTCTTTCTGGCCTCGGGGATGTAGTCGAGGTTGTCGAGGTACTCGTTGATCTTGGCCTCCACCATACTCTTGACATGGAACGCAAGCGTCTGGCTCTGGAAGATGCCCACGTATCGGTAGCTCAGCCACAGGTACAGCGTCAGGGCCTTGTGCAGCGCCTCGAGGTGCCTGAGGTACACAACTCGTCCCTGCGGATAGTTGTTCAAGGTGTAGTCGAGGATCTCGAGGGGAACTTCTTTGATATCCAGGAGGTCGCCGCTCTCATTGTATGCAATGCGCTTTGCTAGTGCTTTGACGATGTCCACCATGCCGTGCTCTCGCAAAGCGCATGGTGCGTTGAGGAAGATGCAGCGGTCATGGATGGTCAGGGGATACGGCTGGATGATATGGGCTATGTCGAGGTTGCTCCTGAGGGTACACATGTGAAAGCGGCCCGGAACTCTCGCGATATCACGCAGCCGTAGGAGCATGAAGCTGAAAGGTGTTCCGGCCGGGAAGTATGATGCGAACTTTTCGATGACGAAGCTTGGTGGGAATAAGCCCGCCGTTTGCAACGGCTCGGGATCCTGGTTGAAAGATCCATGGACGGTGTCGAGATCTTCATCTTCCAACGACGTAACGAAGCCTACCTGTCCCTTCTCCGGGGTTGGTTTGGGTTTCGGTGGTTGTGATGCCGGGTTCATGTTCAAGATATCCGCTGTTGGCGACGCAGCCGCGTCAATTGCTTGTGCTGCAGTCCTATATCGTCCTGCGCGACCTCCAATCTGCTTAAGTTCGGGGACAGTCAAGGAGCGTATTTTGATGCCGTCATGCTTGTTCACGGTCTCAAAGACTACTCGCTTGATCTCCAGGTTCAGACCCATGCCGATGGCATCGCTTGCGGCAAGGAAGTCGTACTCGTTGTGGGGGTCGTTGAACAGAGCGGCCTGTTGGGCTCTGCTTTCGGGAGGTAATGCGCCGTAGACAATGGCACATTTCTTTCCTGTGGCTTGCTCGATGCCGGCCTTGAGCGAGTGAAGGTTGACTCTCGAGAATGAGACGACCGCATCTCCCTTCCTCAGGTTTTTGAAATCGCCTCCAAGACTCTCCTGCATGGGTTGCAAGGAACTTAATCGCTCGTATCGATGAACGACAACCTCATCGCCCATTTTTGAGCAGATGGCCGTCACGAGCTGAACCGCCCGCTCCTCACCACACAAGTGGACTTCCTTGGCCTGAACGCCGAGCAGTGCTTGAGTCCAGGCCCAACCTCGCTGATCATCGCCGATCATCTGGATCTCGTCAATGACAGCAACGTCAACCCGCTGATTCAACGGAGTCATCTCCACGGTGCAGCTCGCGAAGTAGCTTTCGTCGCCTTCCGGTATCCTCTGTTCTTCTCCGGTGACCAGAGCGCAACGCTTGCCTTTTGCCTGAAAACGTGTATATATCTCGTGAGCCAGCAATCGTAATGGCCCGGCGTAGATGCCCGTCTTCGACTCTTCCAAGGCCTTTAGGGCGTTGTACGTCTTGCCCGAATTTGTTGGTCCCACATGCAGATGTATCGTTCTCTGCATCGTCCTCGTCGCCGGAAACCATTCGTGGGGGAATCGCATGTCGGCAAGCCTCTCGTGGCAAGAAATGGCATCCTTGGAGAGGTGCTGCCGCACGATGAAACTGATGAAGGAATAGTGTAACTCGGTGGTAAGCGCCTTGTTGTCACCACTGATAAAGGCATTGCGCCAGCTCCAAAAGTAAGGGTTCTGCTGTCTGCTTGTCGTACCGGATCGCGCAGCCATATCAAAGGCCTTGTCGATGATATTCCGGAACAGGTGTGCCTCCTTGGCCAGGTCGCCCGAGCTACTTATTCCGAGGGGCCGCAACTCCTGGAAATTGCCATCCCGCACCAGGTAATCAAAGTTGTTCATAACAAGCCGCTTAAACATCCCATAACGTTTGTTGTCATTTCTGGCGAGGTACAGCTCCCCAGGAGTTGTCGGTCGGCGATTGGGAGAGGCTTCTTGAGCTTGAGCTTGGGCCTCGAGGCCATCTCTGAGGTCCCTAAGCAGTGAGGTAGTTTTATTCACCGGACGTCTCTGTGACTGCAAGTTGTCAGCTCGAATGACCTCGCCAGAACTAAAGATTAGTTGAGGATACTTGCCTCTGACGGGGCGCGACTAGTTTTGTGTTTCCTGCCTCTCCTCGTCCCAGGGACAGAGGCGGCGGATACGAAAGGTAGCAGAGCATGAGAACGTCTTTCAAGTGCCCAAGCAGATTTCCAAAGGGACTTCATGGCCGCAATATGTTGAGGCCACCGGAAACATAGTGGTAAAAACAAGAAACGAAGGGGAGGATCTTCAGTTGCGCACAAGTCGATAGATGGTCGACCGATGGCGCGCCCGAGGTGAAGAGAGGCCGTCGCGTCCCCAAGAACTTTTTTTTGCCGCCGAGCGCTATGGGGCCGGCCAATTCGCGCGCGCATTCTGCCTGCCGCAGGAGGCCCCGCCGGTGGGCCAGAGCGCTCTGTGACGTGGTGCATCTCCAGGTGGTCTCCCGACGCCTCGGCGCAAACCTTCCTCAAACTTCAGAGTCCTTATTTCTCGACTCAGACTATTGCGCAATTCCGTACTCACACGTATCAATCGCACAGCTAAGCACAGCTAACGACATTCTATCCCGACAATGGCATCCTCATCGACTCCGGCAACGCCGTTGCTCTAGTAAGATGAGAGACCTCCCAAACCAACACATGAGACTAACATCCGACTTCCCCAGTTCCTGCATAGCGCACAACAGCACCATCCTCTCCGAGTGCACGACCTCCGCCTCCTCGCAGACCTCGTCCCTCGCCTCGCTCATCCTCCCCAAGGTCAAGCACGACACCCCGCAGAAGCTCACCTACACCCACGGCAACCACCACATCCACTACATCTCCGAGTCGCCATCCGAGCATGATGATGCGTCAGCAGGCGGCCTCACCTTCCTGGTGATCGCCGAGTCCGCCCTCGGCCGCCGTGTGCCCTTCGGCTTCCTCTTCGAGATCCGCAAGCGCTTCTTGGCGCAGTTCCCCGCCGCCAGCACCGACTTCGCCGACATGCCCAACTACGGCGCGGGCTCCTTCAACGCTGACCTCAGAAACCTGATGGTCGAGTACGGGACAACGAGCGGCGGGCGGGATGACGCCATCACCAACGCGCAGCGGGAGATCGACGATGTAAGAGGGATCATGACGCGGAATATCGAGGGCTTGCTCGAGAGGGGTGAGAGGATCGATCTGCTGGTCGACAAGACGGATCGCTTGGGCGGGTCGGCGAGGGAGTTTCGGGTGAGAAGCCGGGGCTTGAAGAGGCAGATGTGGTGGAAGAACGTCAAGCTGATGGCACTGTTGGTGCTGGTGCTGGTACTCATCATCCTGGCGATCGTGATCGCCGTGAAGACTACCATCTAGAAGTCTGGTGGCGAGCTGGTGGCGCTGATGGTGCTTGTTTTTGTGCTCACTGCGTGCGCGGCGGTGCTTGCTGCCACTATCGTTTCTTGATTTGAGAAGGCTGGCGTTTGGGTTGGGCTATTATTGGCAGCATATTTCTCTTGGACCGGTGTAGTACTGCTTTGAGGCTCCTGGTTTTTTTTTTTTGGTGGTTTTTTTGGTGGTTTTTTTCTTTGGGGGGGGGTTTGTTGTTTCTTCCAGAATGTTGGTCGTTCGGACACGAGAGGCCGTCAAAATCATTGCTATTCTATGGATACCCAATCGGGTGACTTACTCGCGTTCTCGTTCTCGTTCTCAAAATCAAAATCGAATTCGTTTTACTGTTTGGTTTTACGGTAGGGGCATTCTCGCCACTGTCCCTAATGTCTGGTTTTACTCACTCTTAGGGAATGATATAACACTTTCAGTGTCTGTACCTTCTCGTTGAACCAAAAACAGCATACCGTGTCCTTTCGGGGATGATTGAACAAGTAAAAAAGGCCAAAAGGAACTGAAGAGAGTGGGATTGCTCCACACAGAATAAGATATCAAATACCTGAACCGCACGCCATAACCACTCGGTCATCTCTCCATGCTTACTTGATAACAGGACGAAATGCAATGTGACTTCAAAAGGACGAAGGCTGAAGAGGTGGGTGCCTGCATCCAGTCCCAGACCAGGTGTTGATGCAGCATCATTCACTTGCAAGCATCCATCACAGTAGGAGAGAATGCAGACTGAACAATACCTAACCTGATCCAGATACACACGAAATATGGGACCCCTTAAGAGACTGATGTGGCCCTCAATTTTCTCCAATCCATGGGTGACCAGGCTGGTGCTTGAAGCTGTATTGGTGACTTTCCTTCTCTTGAGGCAAGCCATAGAGCAACAATATGAAGCTTCACGGAGCTGGAAATGTCGCCACCTCAGTTGGTGACTGCATATGCAGGTTCTTCTGCTAAGGCATGGGCCACGATGTGCGAGGTTTTGGGGGGCGAGGACAAAATTGATCCAGCCTCTCGTCCCGAAGACATTCAGCAGGGAGGGGAGACGATAAGGCTCACACTTGGATGCCATCAGGTACACTGGATGTCGTCATGGCCAGTCACATGGTAGACAGAAAGGTTGAGAGCAGTTGTTATGTTGTCTTCACGAGAATCAAGGCCAAAAGAATCGAACTATGAATCATACGCTGATTCATTGCATCTGTGTGCGTGGCATAACATGCTCGCGTACACATTGAGCGAATGTGACATGGTCAAAACTCGAGGACTGGGGATCGAGAACCCATAGAGCAAGCCAAAACATCGTATAACGCTCGAACGAACCAGCACCCCATCCAGGGCCCAGCCCGCCCTCTCTCATCCACCCTCAAACGCTCGCCCAGTCCATGTCCGCCATGCCATCGCCCCCATCCTCATAACTTCGACGTACCAGTCGTACCCTTCTGCTGTCCACTTTGATACACATAGCCATGCGCGACCGGATTCATCGCTGCATTCGGGGGAGGTGGTTGTTGTTGTGACGGTAAGCCGGGCTGTGGTGGTGGTGGCCTCATAAGCCGTGGCGTGAAGAACACTGGGTGCCGGACGGATGGGTCAGGAGCTTGGACATGTCTCTCCCAGGCTGCTTGGAAAGGGACGATGAATTGTGGTGGGATATGTGCTATGTTTGCAGCACCGGGAGGAGGAGGTGGTGGTGATTTGGATTGAGACATTGGGCTGATGCAGAGCTTTGCTTTTGGCGGACGGTGAGATGAATGATTCCGTAATGTGTTCAACAAACGTATTGTTCGTACTGTCAGAATGCGTACTTGAGTTTTCAATGCTTATAGTATGAGGAGCCTGTTGGGTTGTCTGCCGTCATGTTGATCAGTTGTGGCCGGCGAGGATCAAGCTAATGCCCCGCAATTCGCTATAGGCCGAGGTGGAAGGAGCATCACATTCTCCGCGGCCAGACTCTACAAATGGCTTTTGAGAAGGATCAAATTAAGAAAATGGGCGGAGCGCTCCCGCGAAATCAGCTGACCATCTTCGAAAATGCGTTAGTGTTTCCGTCGGAAACTCATCTTGCACATGGGTGGGTAATGTCGGATTGGGTTTTGGCTCTTGATGCCACGAGGTTTCAGCCTCGCCGCATGTCTCTCATTATACGGGTACATGCAAGGCTATTGGACAGCCTTCTTCCCAGACTTGCCCCCCGTTTTCGGTTTGTCTTTGCCCTTCTTAGCAGCCGCTGCCTTCTCCTTTGCCTTGCCCTTCTTGATGGTATCCACCAACGCCTCGATCTCCTCGGCCCTTTGTTTGTTTTCCTGCTCTGTCTTTTCCCGCTTCTCTGCCTCTTCCCGTTTCGCCTTCTCCTTAGCCTTCCTCATCGCCGCCTGTTTCTCCGTGGTCTCGATGAGCTTGTCGCTCGACTCCCACAATTTCTTCGCAACCTCTTCATCTTTTACATCCTTCCTCGCCAAGTCCACTTCCATGCACTCCTTGATCAGCTTGCCGCCCGGATCCCGGATGATACTCCCATCGAACGCCGCAAACAAGATCGACTGCGCAGCCATCAAAGGGGGCTTCAGGAACAGCCACGTCAACATGTATGACAGTAGATAAATCACCAGTCCCCACAGCGAGCCCCGCGTCATCCACCTCCTCGTCCCCGGCGTCCTCGATAGCCCCGGATCCACCATCACCACCTTCGCGTTCATGGGCAACTCATCCGGCCGTTTGTACGAGCTCAAATGCTTCTGAAACGCCTGCGCAAACGTCATCAACGCCAATTTGCTGCTCGCGTACGCTTTGGCAGGCGACCAATCCTTCTTGAAGTCCAGCGCGTGGCTCTGTGCGTCCCCCAGCAGCGGCGAGTAGATGTAGCTCGAGCACGTCGTGAATATGATCCGCACGTCCCGGTCGAACGGCTGCGCCTTGATCGCCGGGCTCAGTATCCCCAGCAGGTGGAAGTTGGCCAGGTAGTTCACCATCCATGTCTCCTCCACGCCCTCGGGCGTCTCGCTCCTCTTGCCCCCGGGCGGCGTCAGCGTCGCGGCGCACAGGATGATCATGTCCAGCCGTCGCGGGGGTGCGTTGTCGATCCACTTCGTCGCGAACTGCCGCACGCTCAGCAGGTCCGTCAGGTCGACCTGCTCGGTGTAGATCAGCTGGTTGTTCGTCCGCGCGCGGAGATCGTCGACGTAGTCGGCGAGGAAGGGATCCGAGGCGGGCATGCGCGTGAGCAGCACCAGTTGGGCACCGCGGCTGGCGAGCTCATAGGCGACTTCGGCTCCGACGCCTGACGTGCCGCCCGTCAGGAGGACGACGCACCCGTGCATTTTTCGCTCGTTCAGGTTCATCGCCCCGTTGAAGTAGCGTTTGAGAAGGGTGAGGGTACCGACGGAGGCCACGCCGGTGAGGACCTTCCAGGGCGCCGGGAGGTAGGACGGCCACCCGTCGAAGTAGACGCTCGCTAGGAAGGGAAGCGGCATGGTGGGCGACGTCGATGGCTGGTGACAAGAGGACGGGTTGGTAGGTGAGGATAGGCGGTTTTATGGCAGCAGCATGTCGTGGTGTGAGAGATCAGCGAGGTGACTCGAAAATTTGAAGAGGTCGTGTTGTCGCAAAGGAAAAGGGGCTGCTGCCAGTTTGCGGATGGAAAACAAAACAACAATTCTGGATTCCTGCGTCAGCGATGGGTCTAGCTTCAAGTGGAGCCAGCCAGGGGACCCTGGAGGACGCGGCAGCAGCCGAGCGCCATTTCAAATGTGGCGCAGAACTTCCCGGCAGCAGCCTGAATTGAGTGGCGCAGCTGACAAATGTGGCACATAACCTCTCTTCAACTGTACCAACTCAATTTTCCATCCTACACGTCCCGAACCAAAGACTCAATCTCATTGCTTAAAATTCAAACGATCAGACAAGTCAGCCATCCAACAGCTTGGGGACAGCATGTCTGAGGAGGAGCACTATGACGCCGATAATGTGCCACTCCACCACATGAAGCCCTTTGGCTCAGGCCTCAGACGCACTGAGATCAAGTTCGTGCCTGCTTCAGCCGAGGAATCGGCGGTGACAACCCAGGAAAATGGCAAGTCCAGCGGCCAGTCCATCAGCGAATTCTACCTGAACATGGTCTTGAAGAAACCGGAACCGGGCAAACAGACCCCCAGCGAAACCGAGGAGACCGCCTTCGAGGTCTGCGAGATCTGCAAGATGCCTCTCACATCCACATCAACAGTGAACAACAAAGGTAGTAACGGCAAGGCCGCCGGTCGTCACGAGGCTTCAATAGCACACCAGGTCTGCCTCACACATTCGCATCCACCATCGGCACTAGACCGAAACCGCATGGGCTTGTCAGTACTTGAGGCTTCAGGCTGGGATCCTGACTCTAGGACAGGGTTGGGTGCCGCGGGACAGGGCGTGCAGTATCCCGTCAAGGTCAAGCCTAAGGAAGACAAACTTGGTGTCGGAGTAGTCGTGCCTAAGGATTTCCAAGCGAAGAGGCAAAAAGAGAAACCGAAGCTGCTGGACGCGAAGAAGGTGCGCAAGATGGCCGCAGAAGATCGCAAGAGGACGGACAAATTACAGCAACAAATTTTCGGGAAGGTTGACCTGGAGCGATATTTGGGCAAGAGCCCTTAGATCAGTGGTGGATTCTGGCTTTACAAAAAGCTCTCATATAATTATAGCATCATTTAGCAACGGCGCATGGGAGGGTAGATGAACCGGATATTGAAATACCCCGATGGAGTTAGGTATGGAATGACCAGGTTTGTTTCGAACTCGGAGTTCTGGCTGCCAATCTCACTTTGGAGTCGGAGAAAACTTTCAAAGAACTTTGACATTACCTAGGTAGTGCATACCGGTATTCACTAACAAGGAGAACTCATAAGGCACGGGATTGGCAAATTTCATACTAGTCACTAAGGAGAACTGTAAGGCACCCCTTGGGAAGGTCACCACCATGGCTCTTCTAACGGCACGGAGGTTTGGGTAAGTAGGACCCTGATGCTTTGAGCTCGTCTATGGGCAAGCTCTCCTCTTGCTAAGTAGTTGTCCAATCTCACCTGGCGTATCCCACTTCATGTTCCTATCATAGCATTCATTCTTCAGTATAGAGTCCTGTTATCAAAAAAACATCTACTACTCTGTGCAAGAACATTCAAGCATAGCTGAAACTCTCAAATAAATCGAAGCTGACTTTCAGGCAAAAGAGAAAGAAGTAGATATGACATGTCCTACAGCCAGAGCTAGAGGATATAGTAGTGCCAACCCGACCCGTCTGTAGTTTTCGCCACCGTCGGCAACTGGTTCCAGCACTAGTGCCCAAAGAACGTGTGTTGACCGTCCAACTTGTCGAAAAGCAGCGCAATTATTCTGTTTTGACAAGGTATCATAGTTCGGGCTGCAGGCTTGCAGGGTTGTCACAGAATTTAGGCAATCCTGAGCTCTCAAAGTGATCAAAACTATCAGAGGCTCCGGGGTTATCGTAAATTTCAGCGCTGGACTCTCTGTCGGGACTTCTTCATGTCTTAGCCGCTGCCTCAAAGGTTAATTACAAGGGGATTCAAACTTTCAATAGCTTACTAGATATCATTCTCATCGCGCATACTATTCCCTAGAACGCAGCAGAGAAAAGATCTGTGGGTGGAGAGATGCGTGTTCATATCTTCGTCCTGATCCAACATTGTTATACCAAGGACGCCGTCGACACTTCGCAGAAAGTAGACACTCGATTCTTCGTAGCGGCGTGAGTTTCCTGAAAGTACGGGCATCACCCCTTCTGGCTGGCGACCCCCAGATTGCTCCATGCCGACCAGGAGCTCGTACACACTCATACAGCAGTCCTCAGCTTCTTCTTCCTATGTAGTGGTGAGCATGGCAAGAACATTAAGCTTGACAAGATCACCAGACATGTGCAGAGAACCTGATTGAGATGTGTGTATCGCTACACAACCGTGGTCAATGGGAAATCTGTTGGAAACCCAACATTTCGAGCCTCCGGTGGATGTCCAAGACCAAGAAGGAAGCTCGGAATTGTCTTGATCCAAAACTGACGTTCGCAGCCACAATAAATGCTGTGGGATCTCGTTCTCCCGAACTCCTTGGCCCAGAAACCGGTCTTCTATTCCCTTGCCCTCCTCATCAGCGATTCCCTGCAAGGCAATCACTCGGTCAAATGGGTGTGTGAGCTTTTTGCCGGAGTAGTGTCGTAAGAGAGAGAACCATGAGGTGTTCTCGTACAATCTCAAGTTCAAACGTAGATCCCTCTCGTGCAGCTCCACCGTATTGCAATGCCATGTTAAGCCTCCGGGCATGAGAAATACCTTGCGTCGAGCAAGCTACCACTCTTGAAACGCCCACGCGCGGTCTCTCAAGGGACCATCTCCTGTAAAAGATCACTTCCCCAGGATATCTTGAAAGGGCCACATTAAATTTCCGCCGTTGATCATATCCTTGCGAGCGTAAGAAAGCTGCATGACAACTTTTGCAAGTCGTTCGCAGATAAACAGACCTCCCATAGGGTCCTGCGACCCGCCTGCGACGATGACTAGAGTAGCCCTTACTAGAGTAGCCCTTTGGTAAAGAGATCCCATCGAAGTGGCCTCACGCCGCCAATCGTCCTCGTCGTCCTGAACAATGCATAGGGAGTCGATCCACAGGTAATCAATACCGAGGGCGCGGGTCAGAATGACTGCTTCTTGGAATGTTCGGGGCAGCGCGCTGACAGATGTTCCAGAATAGTGGTCTTGAACATATATTTAAATCCAAAACGAGCACGCGCTTAAGCTTAGGGGGAGGCGGAGGATAAGATGAAGCGACTTCAACTATGCATTGGGAGAGCAGGATTTTCCCATCTGGGGTGGAATATATGCAACACGTTCAAGTCCGACGCTGGGTCGTACCTAGGTAGTCATAGGAAAACTATGGGGTCAAGAACGGAAGGCGTCTCGAAAGCGGTGGCTGACCGGCCACGTCATACATGCATGCACTGTAGAGACGATAGTCTGATAGTTCCTGGAAGCATGATAAATTAGGGACGGGTACAATGGTGTCAACGATGGTTCCGTGGGATCCGTTCTGGCCTTTGAGAACACCTGTGATTTATCGTTTGAGACCGACCTGAACAAGTCGCAAAGGCAAAAGAATAATAATACAAAATACATATCTAATAGCAAACCACCGGTTGTAAAGCATTCACGATTCACAAAACCTCACAACTTTTCAATCCTTCGCGTGAGACCTCGGTCTGAGCCAGACCTTCACATCGCCGCCCGGAACAACCAACCCACTACCAGGGGTCGTCTTCGACAGGCCCGGGATTCTATAAGACTTCTCGTCTATTGGCTCAATGTCAAAAGAAAGCAGCGTCGACGCCACCGCAGTCAAGGCCTCCTGCTTCGCGAAAAGCCTGCCAGGGCAGATGGTCTTCCCTCCGCCCCACGGGAACATCCTGCCCCCCTCCGCCGCAGTGCTGAACACATACTCGCCACCCTCTTTCTTCTCCGGATTCGCCGGGGCCAAGAAGCGCTCGGCGTGGAAGACGTCCGCTGGTGGGTCGACAAAGTGCGTAGCGTCCCAGTGGTTCATGATGGAGGGAGCTATCACCCTGCTGCCCTTCTTGAGCAACAGGGAGCGTGGCGAGTCCTTGTCGTCGCTGAGCGGGAGCTTGACGTCCTCGAACAGCTCCCGAGTCACCAACACGTCGGTATAGCGGCGGAGCGTCTCGTGGAAGATGCTCTGCAACAGCGGTTGGCTGGCCAGCTTCTGGATGTCCAGGGTGAACGTATTGTCAGCGTTGAGGGTTGCGGCCGGCTTGATCTCTGCGAGCACTCGCGTGAGCAAGTCGGGCTTTTGCGGATCGAGGATATGCATGAGCATCCACCCGGTAGCAGGGATCGCATTGGAGTTGAGCCCGAAGCAGAGACCAAGCTCGGCGCATGCTCGCCCACGTTGACTCATCCCTAACTCGCAAAACATGGCCTGCCGACTACGGCTAAGACGACTGCCCCAGTTCGGCTCCCACGGGACATCCGGAACGCTTGGATTGGGGAATTTGCCTTCTGTCAGTCGGTCCACGGTCTCGATCCATTTCGTCAGGCCTGCAATGGCCTTCTTCTGGGCAGCGTGAGCCTCGGGTGCCATGAACTTGCCGAATCCAAACATGAGGCCCACGAAACCGCGATCAAAGGGGTCGAAGTCTCTCGCGAAGTCCGGGTAGGCCGGCACGACGTGCTCGCCCATGTAGGCCGTGACAGAGGCTTTGAACATAACGGTGCGCAGCCAGGCGTACAGATCGACCTGCTTCCGCGGCTCACCGTCCTCTCTTATCGCGCGTGCCTCTGACAGGAGCACGTTCCGGTGGCAGCGGGCGAATGCGGCTCCCAACTCGTTGGCGTTAGTCTGGCGCAACAGGTATTCTTGACTGAGATGGTGGTCCTTGGAAGCCTCGGGTCCGTACTTAGCGTAGTCCTCGGCTGGCATGCCGCAGCAGTTCAGCATGATGTCTCGGTTCGCACCATCCCTGTTGGCGACACTGTTCTTCAGTTTGAACATGGCGTGGACTGCGTTGGGCGAGTTGAGCATATGTATCGACTGCCCGCCCAGCAGTACAGTGAACGCCCCGGCGTCTTGAGGATGCCAGGAGAAGAGCTTAGAGTAGAAGGCTCCGACATGCGGGGTGAGAAAGTCGGGCGCGGATCCCAGCCATGGTATTGCGTAGGGGAGATGAGCAGGTTCATGAACTGCATTCGCGTTCCGGAGCGCGAGCTCTTTCTTGTAGCGTATAGTCGTCCACGCGTAGACTACCGCGAAGATACCCAGCACGGCCGTTGGTGCGACGAGCAAGATTGTCAAGGCCATGATGACACCGCCCACGAGGAGATCTCTTGGAGGCCAGGTTGATGCGCAGTCGTCTTATCCTCTTCTTCAAGTCGGTGAAGTATCACAAAATGCCGTTGGCGCAGGGACCAGGCCTGCGACTTTCCGTCGTCGAGGGAAAGGATCAAGGAGGATCAAGGAGGATCAAGGAGGCCCATCTACTCTCAGCCAATGATGCCCCGCTGATGACTCCTCACCCAGCCCATTCGATGCACACTGTTGTGGGGACAGCCAAACTGTGATAAAATTGATGATGAAGCGCACACTGTTGTGGGGCCAGCCAAACTGTGATAAAGTTGATGATGAAGCAAACTTCTAAGTCTCTGTCCCGCATGACGAGAAACGAGCTAAATACACCCCCGCCGTACGGTCGCTCCTGCCACTACTACCATACCTAGGTATACTATATACATCAAGTATATATCAAGTCCAATCTGGTATAATAAGTGACCCCCTTACTGTCTAACAGAGTAGGACCTGTCTAGTATACTAACAGATGTAGGCACCAAAAGGGGTTGGAAAGTATGCTTACTGCCTTGACTGCTCACTTCTATGCGCAACTAGAGTTACTCGTTATATGCAAGTAGCACGAAATGGATATTTCCCATCCCGCAACGACAAGTTCCTTGAACTATATCGTTATAACAATGATATCATTATACGCCAAAGATATGTTTACGAACTCCTCTGCCCCAGGCTGAAGTGCCATCATTTTGGTGTTCTTCTCGTTGAGGATACTTTACTCAGGCTTCCGGTGAGACGCGGCACCAAGACGCAGTCTTAGAGTGCCAGGATTAGCATCGTGGCCAAGAAAGCTACGAGCCGTCGATAGCCATGGTGTGTGGGTCGACGCAAAGGTTGGATAGATGCCTGTGGCCAGATTTTTATGGTTGGTGCTTCGTACGCGTTTGCATGCAAAGAGAACGTAAGATGGAGGAACAAAAAAAGCAATGTGCCACTGGGATTGTTATATTCCAATGAGCAGTTGAAATTCCATGCAAAAAGAACTCCATCTAGGCACCCTGCTTGCTCTCCATCAGTTCGCTCTCACTTAGATGCAGCCAGTTCCTTAGACCGAGCAACATCATCATCCACCACCGGGCGCGCAGGTACCTCCACTCCATTTACCTGGTACTGCAATCCCACATACCCATCACTCAGCACCAACACATCGACCTTCCTCTTCTCCCCCTGTCCCGCCTCCGGAAGCTTGATACTCGCTCTCGAGCTCGGCCTCGAACCAACACCAGCCGTCTTTCCCGGACCCTGCGACCAGCCCACCCGCTTGATGGCGTACACCTCGTCCCTTGCCAGATCGCCCACTACGACGAACCAGCCTTCGTTCTGCGGCTTGGGGAACCGCGGGGCGTAGATTCGCGCGTCGCGCTCGACAAGGGGGTTGAGCCGCTTGAGAGACACGGTGAGGGAGTGCGAGGCGAGGTCTTCGATGCTGACCTTGACGTTGGGGAGGATGGAGGCGGCGCGGAGGAAGTGCTGGTGATTCGGAGGTGCGGACATGCCGGGTCGCTTTGAACTTGGGAGTTGTGTCCGGGTGGCCTGAGGGAGGCCGAGGTCCCGGGTTAGTTTGGTCATCTGGCCTTGGTTCATGGCGCTGAGTTGCTGCAGTGTTGTCCTGTCCTTGGTCTTCTCGGCGTCGACGCCCGGGAGGATCGAGAGTGGTGGCTCAGTGGGCCAACGTGCGGACTTGATTGATTGGAGGAGGGATATCATTTGCAGGACGCTGGTGAGGTAGCCTAGCTCGGTGAGGACGTCGATCGAGGCTTGGATGATACGGATGGCCTGGTCAAGGACACTGGTTTGGTCGCCGACGTAATCGGTGATGGGAAGAGGAACCCGGGACATGTGCGCCTGAAGCAGGAGGAACGCCTTCACGTGGGGATCCCACATGGGCAAGCCGAAGGATGTGCCGGGGAAGGTGAGGTTGCGCGACAGTTCGGCGTTGATGAGGTCCTCATTGTGCCGAACCGGCAGCTCGTCGTATTCCGTGGCGCGACACATCCAAGTGAGTACATCGAGGAAGGAAGCCTGGGCCTTCGCGTGTTTTGTGAGGTACCGGATCGTCTTATGGGAGAGGTAGTAGTAACTCATGATCTTGCCAAACGCCGTTGGGTCGACGTCGCCATTGGGAAAGACTTCCACACACTTAGAGTCCGCCAGTTCGTTGAGAGACTTGTCGACCATCTCGATCATGTATTCATTTGCCATCTGCTGGGCTGCGATGCTGTTGTGCTCCTCCGCTGAGATTTCAAGGCCGTAGTAAGACGGGTTCTTGTGCAGTCGCCGGAAGAAGAACGTCCACGTCAAATAATCCAAAGCATCTTGCTTCGAAATGATAGTCTCCGCAGAAACCTCAGCACAAAGATGGTTGTCGAGGACCGTATGCAAAGAAGACTCAACTGGGAAGCCAGTGTGCAAGAAGTGCTTGTAGAAGTCCTTCTTCGAGTCCTGAGTGAAGATGCGAGCTACACCAGAATTGTCGAACTGGGGACGTCCGGCTCGACCAAGCATCTGGAGTACGTCCGTGAGGTCCATGTCCTTGTAACCTTCAATCTTCGCGTCGTAAAATTGAGTGCCCTTGACGACGACCAAGTGAGCCGGCAGGTTGACACCCCACGCAAGCGTACTGGTCGCCACCAGAATTTGGATCTTGTTGTTTAAGAACAGTTCCTCAGCTAGCTGTCGATCAGATTCAACAAGACCAGCATGATGAAGACCAATACCAAAGCTGATGGCTTCCTTTAGTGCCTCGTCCTTGACTCTGGAAAGATTGAGCTGAAGATCGTCCTCATTCATATTCAGGAACCGCCTCGGGTTGTCTTCCATACCACAGAAGTTGATTAAGTCCTTGGCAGTTAGCCGCGTCTGTCTTCGCGATGGCACGAAGACAATCACCGGCTTGTCAGGACTATGGTTTTTTACTGCCAAAAAGGTGGGTCTGTTCATGGACTGCATCAGAGGGCAGAAGCCTCGCACCTCTGGGAACCCGTCAATATACAGCTCCAATGGTACTGGCCGGACGGAGTGTCTGAAGTTGAAAAGGCCCTCTTTCACACCCAGCCAGTTGCCGAGGTCAGTGGCATTGGCGCAAGCCGTTGACATGCCCAACAGCCTGACAGAGTTCTTCGTCGATGCCGCGATGTAATTCATACGCGAGACGATGATCTCCAGAATAGGACCACGGTCGCCAGCCAGCAAGTGGATCTCGTCGATGATGACGAGACCGACCTTGCGGACGTAGCCTCTTGTCTGCCAGCTTCTGGAAATACCGTCCCACTTCTCAGGTGTCGTGATGATGATGTCGGCATCCTGGATGGTTCTGGTATCCGGTGTGTTGTCACCAGTCAGCTCAACCAGCTTCAGCCCGAGGGGCTTGGCGAGTCGAGCTCCCCAGTCCTTTACACGTTCTCGAACCAGGGCTTTCATCGGTGCGATGTAGACAACTTTTGAACCTGGCCTCTCCCGGAAGGCCCACCACATTGCCAGCTCTGCCGCGACGGTCTTGCCACTGCCAGTGGGCGAGCCAAGTAGCACATTTGCCGGAGTATGGTAGAGAGTGTGGAAGATCTGGGTCTGCATCGGGTTGAAAAACTGGAAGCGCTTCGCGTAGATATCCTCCAGTCCATGGTTCTTGAGAGCCGAGACGGGAAGAGGCTGCAAGTTGAGTAGATCCGTGTAGACGCTCTCTGTGTCTGGCCTGATCAGATGCTGGAATGAGACAGGCGTGACAGTCTCTGCTCCCAGCCATCTATCCGAGACAGCGCGAACATAGATCTGATTCGGCAGAGGATCAGAAAGTGGAATTGTGAAGTTGAGCTCGTGGTCATCATTCAACTTCCTCCTGTTAAGAATGAAGAACTCATGATGATAGATCTCGGACGTCTCCGAATTTTCGACCCAGATGTAGTAAGACTCCGAAGTGCCGTGTACGTGATCACTCCAGCGGAAGTCAGGAATTATGTACAGCTTGACGCGTAGAACATCTCGGTTCAGAGGCGCAATCTCAGCCTCCACGCTAACAGTTGGGAAGTTGTTGAGGATCTTAGCGATCTTCGTCCCGGCACTGTGGTTGTGGACGAGCCCGCCTATTTCAGCTGGCTCCATGTCGCGCATAGCCTCAATTGTCAGGGAGTCTTTGGCATCAAGCTGATTGAGGATTGGTTTGGCCAGCTCAAACTGATGAAGAGGGTGCTGGAATGGCCAAACGCGCTTCTCAATAGACTTTGCCAGTGTCAGGAGGGTCAAGCCAAGATGACCCCATCTCCTGTTCAGAGCTATCATGAACAACGCACGACAGATACGGCCTGCTTGCTGCGCGACGTAGTTGAGATCGTTCATCAATGCAAAGTCTTCCACTTGGACTTTTGAGATGAAGGCTTGGAGGAGAATGTTCGTCTTGGTCTGAGGTTGGTCGATACCTCCTCCGACTTGGCAAGGCACAGCACTCTCATTCTCCCGCATTCTGGTCAACTCCTTACTCTCACTGTCTCTGGATTGAATATTATCGAACTCGCCGCTCATAGCAATCATCTTGAGGATGTCTGCTTCCGTGGCGAACGGTTGCATCATTGTGTTGAAGATCTGAATGCTGGTGTGAAGGATATAATATTGGCTGGCAATGCGGCCGATGTCCTTACTGCGCAGCTCTTCCGTCGTCTCGTTGAAAACGATCATCTGGCTTTGTTGAAGTGTTCTTGCAGCTTGAGTGGCAAGCTGCCGGCGTCGCTGAACGAGTGATGGATCGTCTTGGAACTCGGCCCAGTCAATACCATACGCCATGGGATTTCTCCGCATACGGACGAACAAGTAGGAATATCCGATCCATTGCACGGCCTCTGGGATGGACGTGACTGTTCCCAGAGCGATTTCCGCGTTCAGGTTGTCCACAAGCTTCGCAGAGAACTTCGACTCGATGGGCAATTGATCCGTGACGGCGGTGAGATAGTGAGGCAGCTTGTCTTGGGTGGTGCAAATCATGCCGATACCAGTGTCCTCGAACTGTGGACGACCAGCACGACCAAATATTTGCAGCACATCCAGAATGCCAAGATCAACAAACTTGCCGTCCTGGGCGCTGTAGACTTGCGTGCCTTTGATCACGACAGCGGCAGCTGGCAAGTTGACACCCCACGCTAACGTAGCTGTACAGCAGAGCACCTTGAGGACGCCCTCTCTGAACAGCCTCTCCATTAAATTGCGATCGGCTCTTGCCATGCCGGCGTGGTGGACACCCAATCCCTTGGGCAGCAGGTCTCTCAACTCTTTTGCTCTGCAACTCTTCATGTCCCTGACAGCATTTTCGTACTTGGGATGCATGGAGGGGTCGAACAAATCGACGCAGACCTGATCGACTGCCTTCTCGTAGAGCATCTTCGCGGTTGCCACCGTATCTCTCCTGGAGTGGACAAACACCATCACCTGATGATCCTTCTCCAGCATTTCCCTGACTTTTTCAAATGCGACCTGGTCAAGATTCTCTCTGGACTGCTTGGACCCAGCCTTGCCTTTGACACCAATAAAGTGCTGCTCCAGTGGTACCGGGCGGAAAGAGGCATCGAAATAGAACAGACCCGCATATCTGTTGACCTTGAGAAAATCGGCCACATCAATGTAGTTGGGAAGCGTGGCACTGAGACCAACAATTCGAATCAGTGACTGTGTGCTCTCAACCTGTCTCTCCGTTCGAGCAACAAGGGATTCCAAAACAGCGCCTCGCTCATCGTGAAGCATGTGGACCTCGTCGATGATCAGGAGGCGGACTTTCTGGACAAGCTCGGTATCGCCTGTGCCTTTTCTGGTCACCACATCCCATTTCTCGGGCGTCGTGACAATGATTTGGGTAGAAACGATCTCAGCCTTGGTCAAATGCATATCGCCTGTGTACTCGCGGCAGCGAACACCAAGCCATGCCAGACGTTTTCCAAGCTTGTCCGTGATTTCAGCAGCGAGAGCTTTCATGGGGGCCACGTAGACAATCTTGAAATCATCTGCATCGACAGCAAAGTCAGTTGCTGTGTGATCCTCGAAAGGACTCGGCTCTAGATACTGGGCGATGGTATGCATGATCGTCAACATCGCAGCGTCCGTTTTTCCCTGGAGCTTTGTCAGTACTTGGAGCATGGAAGATGGTGTAGGAGAATCGCTTACAGCACCCGTGGGAGCACAAATGAGCATGTTTTCGCTCGACTTGTATGCAACAGGGTAGACCAGGCTCTGCATGCGGTTGAGAGTCTTGTACCCTTTGAAAGTGTTCCTGCAGAGCCCGTCCATGTCCTTGATGTTAATCAGTTTCTGACCAGGCCATAAGCCTCCGGGCTTGCCCGCTGGAATGGCGTATTCCTCATACTTGTCGAACTGAAGTCTCTCACTGCCAGCCGGAAGGGCGTACTTCTTCCCAGCATGACTTAATGAGTTTCCAGCGGCGAAGGTCTTGTACACATGAGGGTAGACTGGTTCCTTGAATCCGCTTGGCGCGAGCGCAGCGTTCTTGTGGAGGAGGTCCTGACGTCGGAGGTTCTCTTCCCTCTCTGCTCTGGTGAGCAGACGCCCTGTGGGTTGTTCATCGACGGCTATCCTTATCGCCTGTTCCATGGCAGCCGTGATCTCGGCTCGATGAGAAATTAGTTCGATAACAAAATCAAGATCATCAAAGCCAACCAAGTCCGTAAGCAGTGACTGCAGTTCGTCCTCTTGTTGCCTCGATCGCAGTGCCTCCAAGATCTGTTCCTGGAGAGTCTCTGCCGGGAACCCATCCCTGTGCGCTGCTACCTCGATACACTTTGTTGAAAACCACTGAGGTCCATACAGAGGTTCCTGATCGAGACCGTCGGTTCCGTCCATCAAGTCGCCGCTGTCGAGACCCAGCTCCTCAAGTTCGGCGTCCGAGATGAAGTCCCACACATCGTGGGTACCCCCGCTCGAAGAACTCAGATCGAAGTCGTCGTAATCTTCGCCGCCAACTGCAGCATTGTCGTTTGGTGTCCCGTTTGGCAGTTTGAGGTCGGCGATGGCAGCTTTCATGGCGGCCACCTGGCCTAACCACTGAGCCTCTGCGTCCGTCACCGAGGAGGACATCTTGTCTGCTGTGTTGTTCGTGCTGTTGTGAAGAGCCCACCCTGTCGTCGCCTTGACACCCAGACAATTTTGTAGTGTCGAAGTTTCCTGGAAGATGACTGTCTCGGTGGGAAGAATGGCTCACCATCCGTCATTATTGTGAACAAACGAGGGGGGTGAGTCTATCAAAGGGCTATCGCGGATTAGGCTTAGCGAGACCCACTAGGCGCCGCTCCCCGGCATGGCAGTGACGGGCATGGCAAACGGCCGGCCGGCCGCTTTGATGTAGGTACTGACCGTCTTATCCTCAACCACGCTTTCTTTCTTTCAAGTTTCAACCTAGACGACCTTCCCACCAACAACGACCTGCATCCTATCTACCCATCGGAACCGAGCCTTTCTTACCATTGCATCGATTCTTGAAATCACCTGCAAACCTCCTTTCCGAGTGCGCGATCGAGCGAACCAAGTGACAACACCGCAACCATGAAGGTCCTCTACCTCGGCGTACGTCAAGCCCTCCACCACATACGATGCTGTATAACTCTGACGATTCTTGGGTTCTAGATTGTCCGCAACAAGAAGGGCGAGACATCCGAAGAGTTGGTGGCTGAGAAGGAACTGAGTGCCTACTCCCGCTTCACCAGGACCAACTATGCCGTACGCGACACCCTCTACCTCGGGCCCTACGATTCGAGCCTACCACACCTGCTGTGTATAAAATGAAGGTTGTATTAACTTGAGGAAGGAATTCATGACTGTCTTCGCCAAGACGGTGGCAGAGAGGACGGCGCCCGGCCAACGGCAGGATGTCGAACAGCAAGGTACGTTTCGCTCTGACGGCGCTGGGTGGTACCGTCATTCTTGGCCGAGCAGACCAGACACGCTTCTGCGTGGACCGACTTTTGGCACCAAGTGGACATCGACAAGCGGAAGAATTGGCATTTTCGACTCGGACCGAGGCCGGACGAACGCAAAGGCTCCGAACTCCAGCCAAAAGCATCGTATGCCAACGATAAGTCATGGTCACGCGACAAGGGGAAGTGGGACAGCAAGTCACAGCTGCGATGTGTTTTCAAGAGACGTCCTGGTGCTTCAAGGACTGGCCAGACCTTGGTCCGACCGCGTCCTTCGTGGTTAGCCCTCACTGTAACGCGGCAAGGGCTCAGCAAACAGGGACTTCATCTCGACCTGTATGAAGCGGATGTCGCCCATCTTGGATCTCGAAGAACGTCTGGATCCAGGGGGGAGGGGGGCATGCTTGCCTGTTTTGCGACGAGTGTCTGCTTGGGCCAAGTTTCGTCGCTGGGGTCGGGATACTTTTCACAACGTTGACGACTTGGTTGTTTTAGAGGCCATGAACATTGATGAGGACTGCAGATTTCACATTCCACGCATACGGTCGATCTGAGGGCGTCTGCGGCATCATCATCACCGACCAACAATATCCCCAGATGGTTGCCCATCAACTCCTTTCCAAGGTTGTCGACGAGTTTCTCGGGGCACACCCGCAGTCGACGTGGGCTGTTGGAAACCCCAGTCTGAATGCAGGATCAAAGGCGAGGACGCAGCAGGAACTGAAAGACTACCTTTCGAAGTACCAAGTAAGATCGCCGAACCGCTGCTCTCGGATCTGAACGCAGTCTGACAGGAAGCCAGGACCCTCAGCAAGCGGACAGCATTCTGAAGATTCAGAAGGAATTAGATGAGGTACGGAAATCTGTCTGCTCTGTTCTTTTACGTGTAGATGTCCACTAACAACTTGCTTCAGACCAAGATCACTCTCCACAAGACTATTGAGAGTGTTCTGCAGCGAGGCGAGAAGATCGACGATCTGGTCCAGAAGAGTGATGGATTGAGCGCGCAATCCAAGATGTTCTACCGTGAGTTTTGTCGAAGATGACCATTCTACAAAAGTACGTCGACGCTGACAACATTTCAGAGCAAGCAAAGAAGCAGAACTCGTGCTGGTACGTTTTGATTTTTGCTCTTGATCTTGCCCATTTCTGCCTGTGTTTTTTGGTTTTTTTTCAGTGTTGGTCTCTCCGGCGTTGCATGGGAAGACGGGCGACAACAGGGCACGATGGACCGGCTGAAGCGCCTGCATTCCCTACACCTGGTGCCACTTTTTGAAATGATGTTGACAATAGCTAACATTTGCTCTGCAGCGTCGTCATGTAAGGGGCCCTGAAGCCCTGCAGCGGTCAGGCTGTGTTTGGTCCTTTCTGGATTGTTTGAGTTGTCATTGCTGCGATCCATCGCTGCTGTCTTCTTACTGCGCAAGTTACATACGCAAATACATGGCATCTGGCGTTATGCAGTGCCGTCCATATCGAACTATATATATACTCCCTAATGAACTCCGATGTGATCTACAACGCGTGTGGTCTGTTGTGCCGTTAGTGAGTTGTCTGAATGCAATTGTCTCACAAATCTCGACGAGGTGACTATCCAGGTAGCGACACTTGCTGACATACCGAATCACTGCGGACCTCATCGTGGAGAGAGATCTCTGCATAGTACATGTGGGATAGACTTCTATGAGATGATCTCCAGTGAGATGGTCTGGGAAGAAGAGTTTCGCATGAGAGACGGCTGGAGATTACTCGAACGTTGGAGTGATCTCTGCGACATCTGATGCCGGCTACCATGACACTCTTCAGAGAGAGGGTAATGGTACCAGAGCTGTGAAATCTTGCGATTGCCGAGCCCCCAGAGCGTGCATGACATACCCGTCCTCGAGCACATGCCACTTGGATCTGCACAGGCAGCGAAACACCTAGCACACGCACAGCGATCGAACCAGGCTCGGCTACTCTAAAAATACTTCTCTCGGATCCATGTGGCAACGGGCATGGCAAGGCAGCAAGAAATGTGGGCCGGGACAGGAACATATGCCAAATTGCAGCGGGAACTACCTTATTAGTGGCGGAAGCCGAGAGTGGGAAAAACAACCGGGAAAAGAAGAAGGGGGACCCCCCCCCCTGATATCAACCCAACTGTGCTTTCGCCAATTTAGCAACCTACCATTCACGTACAAGAAGGAAGAAGTTCGTCCCAACTATCCAGCCAGGTTCACGATTCGTCACAGTGTCTATTGCGTTTGTTTGGAATCGTACTAGCTCATGATCGACAAAGAACATTTTGTAGGGTTGCTCAAACCAAGTAGCCAAACAGACATCGTCTGATGTCTTTTTAGAGGCTCTATGTCAAATTCCCTGATCGCCCGGATGCTCTTCGTCTGCACTCGTCTCGCGTCTTCTCAAAAAAGGGGTGGCTATGTGAAATCCCTAGAGCCAAGGTATCAACGAAGAATAGAGAGTATGTGCCACCCGATCCCCAGTCCAGTCCGGAAACCATCAAGGCTCGGTCGCCGGGAAGATGCGCAAAAGAGAAAAAGCTGGGTGGTGGGTGGAAAATTGGGATACAGAGAAGTGAAGTGTATCAAAATGCCTCGCTTCACACGAAAGCCTCCCTCCTGGTGGCCCGCCGTATGTGACAAAATAAATGTATCCAAAAAATGTAAAGTCGCTCGTGCCCGCCATGTCGAAATGTCCAACCAACTCCATGCTTTTTGAAAGCCCAACCCATCTAGGCCAGCCCAAATACTCCCGTTCCCTCTCCAAAGCGTATGCGTCATCAAGACGTAGCAAAGCCATGCCAGAAACAAACCCCCCCCCCGCCCCCCTTAAAAAAAAACACCTAACCTAGAAACCCTGTGCTATGCCAATGCAGATAGCCGTAGAACCAAAAGTCTAGTCGCTCTCCAAAACAGCCCAAGAACTCTTCCGGTGCCGCGGATCTACCGGGCTGCCTCGCGGGTGCACCAACGTCGGCGTCGAGCTCTTGGTCTCCTTGATCGACTCATCCTTTCCCAGCCTGCTCGGACTCGACGTCTTGACGACGGTGACACCGATGGGACTCTTCCCCTCGCCCATCTTGGGCCCTGCACCGTTCGGCACGCTCGGCACGCTCGGCCTCGTCTCCGTCCCCCGCCTCGTCTGCAGCGGCCGCAGCAGATTCTGCTGTTGCCGACTGATGCTGATCTGCCGTGCGATGCTCACCTCGACGGCATTCTGCAGCGCCGCGTCCTGGGGGTCAATCTCGGACGACGTCTTGGTGGTGACGTGCGTGTTGCTCGACGCGGTGGAGGGCGACCGGCCCTGGCGACCAGAGGACGTGGTGACTACCGACGACGCGTTGGTCGTGGAGGGCGAGATCATCTGCCACTGTGGTTCGTGCAGCGTCGGCTTGAACGGTTGTGAGATGATGATCTCATCGGGTGATTCTATTGATGTCGGGGAGTCGAGAACAAGGCCGGACTCTTCAGGGCCGAAGCGGAAAGAGGTGTCGGTCGGATAGATGGGCTCCTGGGGTTTATGGTTGGGTTTTAAGGAGGCCGATGGGTTCCTCTCGAACGGGTTGGGAACTTCGAGCTTGGATGCGCCTTTGGCCGCTGCCGGCGGGGCTTTCGGTCGTCTATCGAAGGCGGCGTTCGTCGGCGAGGGTAGTCTCCCTGGTGAAGTATTCGATCTGACGACGCGGGTCTGTGTCGTTTGGGTAGCCCCAGTGGGCATTGTCCGTCCAGTGGGCGGTAAGGGAAACACACTCAGTCGTGGCGACTCATATGCTGGCTCTGCTGCAAATGCTGGTCCCGGCCGATGTTGGGCCTGGGGTTGAGGCGACGTAGCCCTGCGCGGTCTCGCCCTATCTTCTTCCTGCAGTGGTTCCAACTCGTAGCCGCCGTTTCTGCCATTCATGGTCTTTAACCTCTCCAAGGTCGCTTGTCTCCTCGCCAGTAACGATGCAGCAGGCTCCTGCCTGCCATTCTGTTTCAGCACGTCACCAAACATTACGCTGTATCGCTCCATCTTGGTGTCCGGAATGCGCACATCCAGGCGCGGAAGAGGAGGGACTGGCGGTCGCGTTCGATTCTCATTCCCCTGGCGCTTGTACGGATCCGAGGTCCGAGGTCTCGAGTTGGGCAGCCCGGCGCTTTTCGGTGTGGCGCGAGGATCCTCCTCCATATTGTACGGCATCGTGTTGGCCCTCAACATGAGGGGTTTGCGCCTCGGCATCCTCGCATCGGCTTGCACGTTGCTCCTTTCCGGTGGCCTTGGCATTTTCGGTGTCTTCGGTGTCTTGGGCGTCTTGGGCGTCTTCGGCACCACGCTCACAGTCGATGTTGATGCGGCCGAACTCTTCGTGAGCAGCGACAATCCCCGGCCCTCCTCTTCACCCGCATTCTTCTTCCCTCCGCCAAACAGCCCAAACAGCTTCTTCTTTCCCGTCTTTTTCCTCTGCAACGATTCATCTAGTCCACCCATAGCCGGCGAGGGCACTGAAGACGAATCGTTTGTTTGAGGCGAGGCGGGAGGAAACTGAGCTCGCCACCTTGACGAAGGATCCGATGGGATGTGAGCCGGACTGCCCAGGGCCATTCCTATTGGAATCTCGCCCGAAGTCATGGATTCAGGCGTCTGCATCCTGACGGGTATCGAAACCTCATGGGCGACCGGGAAACCGGGACTGTACTCGGGTGTTATAGTTGAGCCACGCACGGGTATGTGAAACTTAGACATGCTGGCCATGCGGTCCCGGATGTACATATCGTCCCTCGAAATCCTGTTGTTCGACACCATGTTCTGATTCCGTGTCCGCCGCACACCAGCGCTGCTGTTATTGAAAAACATGTCATCTTTGGACATCCGCTTGTTGAAATCGGGATTCCCTCCTCGTCTGGTCAACAGACCGCCAGACGTGCTCGGGCGGGGAAACGCCATCTTTGTTTTTGTCTTTCCCAGCTGCCTGGACGACGGTGGCTGAACAGACTCCTGCTGTCGATGACGGGGCCGAGCGCTGCAGGCGATCGAGCAGCGGGAATCTGGAGCCCGGCATGAAGTTTATGAGGAGGGGGAGACCAGCATTTTGAGGCAATCTGCCGACAGGGTCATTGCAGGGGAGGTGCTGACACACTTTCGCCTCGGCTGGGCGCCCGTAGTCCACCTCAACCAAAGTCCATATCCCTCACCTCAAGACCTATTCTGCTGCACAGTCCTTGGCATATCAGGCCCGGTATTACCTCGTCCTAGTTGAGTTTGATGAGGTGAACCCTGGTGGAGAGGGATGACATGCTGCGGAGCGACCAGGCGACCAGGCGACCTGCAGTGGAGTAGCCTTCTCCGGGAATCGTACTACTAGATAGGCCAGCCTATCTCAACGCTCCTCTTCCGCAGCCGGGAAGTAATGCTGGTGTTCCCTCGGGCTCATCGTACGGCTGCTGTCATCCTTTAATCCATGTTTGTCATTTCCTCGCGCGCCCTCTAGGGCGGACCAGGGCCAGTCATCCGCAGGGTTACTTGCTCTCATTTCATTATCTCGAAACCTGCACTCCACCTTGCACCGAGTGCGTACACCTCGGCGACGGCCCAAAACATGAGCCTTATTTCATGAACCGGATCTTTCATTCTGCGGTACGGAACACGAGGTCGGATACGACGCCTACCAAAGCAGTGGGCGAGCAAGGCGGGGTCCCGAACCTTCAATCTTCATCACGTTGGGTGTCGCTGGCAGCGCATGCTTCCAAGGGGTGTCCCGGCTCGTGGAACAGGCTTCGGGCAGAGGAACGCACCCTGGTTCGAACCCCCAAAAATGGAGGTGGTTGTATTCTGGGCCGAGGATGGTGATTCTTGGGAGTGGCTTTCACGTCTAGGGAACTGTGGTTTCAGATCTTCGAGTCAAGACTTTTCGCGACTTCTATCTCGAGCAACAGCCGCACGAGGCTACTTATGATATAGGCGGACAAACCGCCGGCGGTTTCGACTTATTAGACTGCGTTGCACGTGCAACTGACGGATTGCTGTCCAAGTGTGTTCTGGAAACTCAAGAGATTCTAATAATACCTGGTGTGTTTTGTAACCCAATTCGAGAAAGCCGTTGGAATTGCAACACCCTGTTTACTTTTGCAAGCGACGCAGCGATTGGTGGGGCTTCTGTTTGATGAGTCTCCAGGATCATCTTCCAAAACTCCAGACGATGACGTTCCAACAGATCTGTTTACAACTTCACCCCGATCTTGGACGTTGATTTGCCGGGGCGAGATAGAGATAGATGTGTTGTGCAAGAACCGTGATTGCGATGATGGCTCAGCGACGGTGGCGGCGGAGCGCAGTCCTTCGAGGTCCAATTTCCATCTCGGCCGTGGTTGACGTGACTGAACGATGAGTGGACGTCTCGGTAATGAAGGCCCTGTCGCAATATCAAGAAGCTGAATGTCACCAACAAGCCTATTGGCCCTCGAGCAGGCGTGGCACTGAGATTGCATTTCAACTCTCATAAGGTGTGTGCAGCACGATCCCAGGTGTATTCTCGCGTGGAAGAGCACTAATCTCCTTGATTCCTCGACGTGGGACCTCTATGAGGACCTGTCGTCCGCATTGCCAACCGGCCAACTTGTCGCAGCAGTGTGACGATGGTGTGCATTGAGGTGCAAGGCTAGCACCCTTTCATCTTGTGGGCTGCCATTGCAGCGTTGCATTGTAACACCTGCAGGATCTCGGCAGCTAGAGAATTATAATCAATTAACGGCCTGCCGACCCGTTCTGCGGCATGCCGGCCGTGGTACTTTGCATAGTCACACGTGAGACCGGTGGTTGAGGAGGTATGGGAAGCTTCTTACCAGCGCACTGAACCAGTCACCGAATTTCGCGACGACGACGTGGTCTGAGCTTATCGAACGGGACTGTTGGCAGGCGTTTGAAGCTGGCAGCCGGCTGGTCGCCAAGGGGGTGGTTTCATCTGCCAAGTAGCATCGTGCCATGATGGTGACAGTGTCTCATCATTGCAAATCGCACAAGTCGATGGCTGAAACATGAGACTTTCCCCGTTGATGAAGCTAAGCGCCCTTGAAGCTTCTAGAACAATAATCGCAGCCAGGCGGAAGACTGGGATCTGGAATCTCCCTCCCTTCCAGAGAGAAGGGTTACCCAAGCCTCGTCGTTCAGCCTTGTGGAGGGGCTGTCGTCGGGAGACCTCGCCTAACTCCCGCCTATACTACGTTGAATCAAACCTCCCGAAGCTGAAAGGCTCTCTGCTGGCGACACGCCTTTCTTCTCTGCAACCAAAGTTAGAACTGTGGCGCCTTACAAAGTCTATGAGCAGATCTCATGACCTGGCAGCGGCGAACGAGGCTGGCCTCACTGAAGCTGAATCGCTTTGCGTGGAGAACGGCCCAACAGGGAAGTGATGGTATAATGGTAGATCAATCCACGGGCGTCGCCGCGGTTCGCTTATGGAAGCACCCCGCTGATCGTGTTCGACCCATCTCTTCAACTTGCTCGATCGGTGAGTCTGCATAGGTACAGATCTCGGAGTGTAGATCTTTCGAAACATCTTGTCATACAACGTAGCCGTACCAGTAGACCGGAGGCTCTCGAGAGCGATGGAGGAGAGACCCCGAACGCAGTAACTTATCCTGCTGTCATTGGAGCAAGAAACTAGCTTGACTATGCTCCACTCGAAGCTTTCTGCGTCTTGCAATAGAAAAATACTGGAGGCCTCGAGGTCTCAAGTTGTAAATGCGATTGAGTGTGACAATGAGAGCCTGTTTCGAGCAGACGCTCATCTGAAAGGTGCGGACTGCTACTTGACCCCGGTAGCCAGAACCCGGATAGGACTGAGGCTTGTTGAAACTTGAGTCGATATAGGAGCTGCTATTGTAATGCGCCTGGCTGACTGTCGCCGAGATGCTGGCTGGCATGAGACGCTTCAGGAGAGGCGTCCGCACCAGACGGGCCAACAATGTGGGTCGCTCTCTTACCGCTTCGGTTGATCCGTGAGTTTTCTTGAGAGCTCCATCGAGAGCGGTCTGTTGTGGTGACATGTCGACACGCCCCTTTGTGGTTCATCAGATAGCTCTTATTCATGTGAGAGACGTGCTGCGTTCTGGTAGACCGGCGCAGCTGCACGGCTCACGTGTTCTTGTCGTTCACGGAATTGAACATAACTCCTGTGTCACAGAGCTTTGCATATGAGTTGTTGAGATCCAGTTGGACGCATTGCATAGAGTCCCAGCTGTGTGGGTTGTTGCGATGGGTGGGTAGCTGGGTGGATGAACCACGACACAGACCGCATAGCGAGCAGTCAATCACTCGGATCTTGCCCAGTTGCCAACCACGCACTGCCCCGCCATGGCTCGCTTACATAAAGCGGCCGATGAAAAACAGCCAAGCATTCTGCAACGCCTCAAGCGACGTACTTTCATCATACCAGCACCGAACAGCTAATCCATTTCTCCTCTTCCCTACCGCCGACGACCAGAAACCGTAGCCTCTCAGCTGCCCAACCTCCAAAGAATACCATCTTCTGCAACTTTGCATCTAGCATCACCAGCCACCAGAAAATCCACCAGCAAGATGTCGTGGCAAGGTACTGCTGCCCTCTCCCGAACCCCACCTCGGGCCCCTTTGCTTGCTTGGAGGGCCGTGAAGCTAACCGTCTCACAGCTTATGTTGACACCAGGTAACGACTGCAACGCAAACACCATCCGCCTCGCACACACGATGAGCTAACGATCTTCTCCCTCAAAGCCTTGTCGGCACTGGTCACGTTGACAAGGGCGCCATCATCAGCATCGCCGGTGACAGCGCCTGGGCCACCACCTCCGGCTACACGGTACGAAAAAGAGATTGCCCCACCATATCTTTGCGGATGTGTCCATGCCATCATGGCCTGGACAACAACAACTTGGAGCTTGAGGAAATGGCAGGACATAGGAGACTGACGAGGAGACACCCGAACAGATCAGCGCCGAGGAGATGAAGAACATCGCAAGCATCGTGTCCGGCGACCAAGCTGCCATCGACAAGGCGTTCGCCGAGGGTCTGCACGTTGCCGGTGAGCGCTTCGTGCTCGCCAAGAACGACGATGGTAGCGTCTACGCCCGCAAGGTATGGGACCATCCCCAAGGGTGGGTGTCTGGAAACAAGCAGCGGTTCTGACGGAGCAATATAGGGCCGTGAGGGCATTGCCATCGCCAAGTCGAAGCAGGCTATCCTCGTCGGACACCACGGCGAGGCCGGCGTGGCAGGAAACACAACACAGGCCGTCGAGTCGCTGAAGGACTACCTCGTTGGCCAGGGCTACTAAGCGCGGAGCGTTTTGCGTCGGGAAGAGTTAGCGTCTGAGGGCTGAGGAGAGGCCATGGATGTGATGAGGCTGAGCTGCGCACTCGGAGGCGTTGCGTTGCGTCGAGTCTATAGAGCGGCGTGGATCATGTGGGCATGCCCAATTTTTTGACAGCGGAAAGGGATTACCACGGTCTTCTGCATACTAGGCAATTTGACAAAAGTTCGCCTTTCAAAGTGACTGGGTGCTTTCGGCGACCGTGCAGTCCTGCACACATCCCACAGCGTACTCGAGCCCATTGCGAGGACATTTGTGCAACTCATCGTATTCAACCTTTTTGAATTTGACCCTCGAAAATGCAAAGAAATGGGTATCCCGCCGCCACATAACGCCGGTCTATATGAGCATGTCACAGCCAGCCAGTTTCCGGACCAATTACCACCCGCACAACCATAAACCGCGTTCAAACCGGCAGTTCAGCATTCCTTCTCCCACCCATCCCCATCCGGTCTATCGCCATGCCGATATACGGTCCAACGACAGGCACGTTCCTTGCAAACGCAGCGATTGTCCCCAGGAAGTCGCCAAACAGAACCATTATACCGTACAGCTCGATGAGAAAGCCGATTAGCGGCCACCGTAACAGGATGAGAGCGAGCCCGCCGAAGAAGGCGGCCGTGCCTTTTGCCTTCTGCTTGCGGGCGAAGAAGAGGAGGGTCTTGGCGGGGCCGATGATGATGGTCAGGCCGATGAGGAAGAGGATCTGCCGTCGAAGGTCTGTGTCAGTATGGCGGCAAGAGGTTGGGTTCGGAGAGGGAAAGGCGCCTACGTTTCCCATGGCGAGCCTGGATGGAGGAAATGCGGTCAGCGACTTGTGGCCTCTCGAGACAGCGGATTAGTTTGCCGCAACTCACATAGCTCGGTCAAAGAACATCAGCACGCCGCCTATCAGGAAGAAGCCGCCGCCGGAGCAGAAGGCCACCCCGATTTCTGTCCCAAGATCACTCCGTCAGCCATCACGATGTCCTCCCCGACTATTCAGATCGCACGCGTGCTGCTGCGACGTGTGGAGGGGCCGGGCGGGGCAGGGCAGGGCAGGGCAGGGCTCGCGTACTCTGGGTGTCCGATAACCACATTGAAGGCATCTTGGGCTGACGTGTCTGTATGTCTGTCTAGAAAGGGTCCAATTGGTGCTGTGGCAGGCGAAGGGGGGTCGGCCTGTCGCAAAATTGCGCTGCGCTGTTGGCTCAATTTGTTGAAAGGTGTATGGTTTCCACGACTGGGGCTTTGCAGCTGATGAAACAGGGGTCTGCTCTGGAGCTAGGTAGCGCTGGACTGGCAAAGTGGTACTGCAGCAAGTGCAGGTAGGAGATACCGAGTAGGTATCCTTGCGATGGCCGCCGGAGCCAGGTAGTAAATACGGTGCCGATCACGGCGCGGAAGCACAACTTCTTCCATGTTGATTCCGGCTTCACTTCTTCTGCACACCACCTTATTACTCTGGATTTGCAGCTCGCTGGCGTTCTTGCAGCCCGCCCATACCGATCACAGCTTTGTAGCTGACGTACTGACTATCAACACTCACTAATCAATACGACACCCTGGCGTTGTGTAAGTGGGTCGTCCCCACAGGTACTTGGCTGCCATGTGCCCACTAGATAGTGACGATCAGAGGAACCCAAACTAGGGCGCGCTTTTCCTCCCTTACGATACCACAGTATACCTCAATATGGTATGGATGCTTACTTGTCAAGTGACACCGCAACTGGGGTAAAATTGGCTCCTCGAGCCGCCGATGGAGCTCTGCCAGGTCGAGCCATAAAAGACAGTCATGTCGGGCCACGTCCTCTTCCCCTTTGCTCTCCCGTAACGTTCCTCTACGGTTGCTCTCTGGACAGTGGGAAACATTCAGTTCATAACCTGAGATTCCTATTCCGTTTTCAAGATGGCTCAAGGCAGCAAAGTCATGATCACAGGAGCCACTGGCTTCCTGGGCTGCTCATTCTTAATCGACATCCTCAAGTCCGGTTACATCGCACACATTGTCGTGCGGAGCGATTCCAAGGCCAAGCAACTTCGGGAAGCACCCGCAATCGCTGCCCTCAACAAGGACACGGCGTGCAAGTACTTCATCGTTCCCGACCTGGGCGCCCCAGGGGCCTTGGACGAAGCCACAGCAGGCACCGACTTCGTCCTTCACTGCGCTACGCCCCTGCCCTTCGGCGATCCCAATACCGACTTCATCACGCCTACGCTTGCTTGTACCCTGGGCGCGCTGGAGAGCGCACGGAAGGCCGGGACTGTGAAGAGGGTCATCATGCTGTCCTCTGTCGGAGCATTTGCCCCTCCTGAGATCGTGTGCGGCGACTACGAGCCTCCCGAGGAGATCTTCCTGGGAGAAAAGGCCAACGAGAACTTTGGACCGCCCTACATCAACCCTCTGATGGCCTACTGTGCGGCCAAAACCGCGGCCTATTGGAGTTCCGTCGAGTGGATGGAGAAGGCTATCCAGGAGGGCGTAAACTTCGACCTCATTAGCTTGGCGCCGGGTTATACCTTTGGCCGACACCCGCTCGCCACGAGCGTCGCAGATGTGATGGGTACGTCGAACAGCGTGCTGCTGCAGGTTGTTGTGGGTGGTGAGTCTCAGCAGCAGGGCGTGCAACCGGCCAAGGCCCTGTCTTTGGGTGTACTCTTGGACGACGTCGTGAAGGCTGTTCATCAGAGTCTGGACTTGGAACATGTGAAGACTCCAGCGTCCGGACCGAGCAAGGGGATCTCGCACTACGCCATGGCGTACAAGTTTGCTTTGAGCGATGTCCTTCCACTCGTTGCGAAGAAGTGGCCTGAGGAGGTGAAGCAAGGGCTTCTCGCGGACAAGGGCAACTGGCTGTCGAAGGAGAATGTCAACTGGGCCATGGAGAGGTTTGAAAAGACCTTCGGCTTCAAGCTTGGGGGCTTGGAGGAAATGCTCGATGCTACGGTGCCTCAGTATCTGGAGCTAGTTGTCAAGGAAAGGTCTGCCGGCAAAAAAGCTTAAGTCAGATGTCCTTACGTCTTACGTAAGGAGAATATCGCACGGACCACTTTAAACCTCTATCAAAATCTCTGCTTTGTTTTTTTGGCGATTTCACATTCCCTCCATCACTCATCACGAACAGCGCTTGCGGATGAACGCCAACGCATTCTTACGACCCATTTGACTCGTAATGGTCAATTAGTCGCAACCTTTCACTACGAGCTGTGCATGTGTCCATGATCGAGGTAGGATACTCAGAGCGAAGAAGACCATTCTCATCCTCCAGCTCGTCTTCTTCGACCATTTACCTATGTATGCCCCGACGGCCTAGCATTTCTGCCAGGCAACTGAGTTTCTATTTCCCCATATTTTCTCAGTGATCTGTCGGCCCTCTTTTTGGCAGAGAACAAAATCTGATCACGATTAAGCCGGAGCGTCAACTTTCATCCCGTGGTCGAGAGACTGCGGGTGCGTAGTCGGAGCTTGACTTTGTTGGTCGAACATTTATTTCTATTCCTCCATAGCCTTCTTATGGAAGAGATTACTAGATGGTCTCTCACGTTGCACGTCACCGGGCGCAAAACCTCGCGCTGCGTCTGTGAAGCCTATTTTTCAACGCCTTTGCCTGTTGGCCAGTGTCCCTGTGAGCATCCTGAACGCCGTCGCCATCCCTCCGTAGCCGTAATCGTGGATGAAGCCTTGACCCCCCATATCAAATCAAATCAAATCAAACCAAACCAAACCAACCAGCACGCTCCCACGCACCGCACCTCCCTATCACTTCAAAACCGTGTGCGCCCCCCTCGCCTCAAGATACTGCTCCGCATATCCCTGCGGCAAGCCTCTAATCAACCCAAACACCTCCGCATTATGATACCGCAGCCTCGTCTTCGGGTCCTGGTAGCTCCCCTTCAGCCCCGTGATATCGCAGTATTTCCGCTGCGGCGCCAAGCTTGGTGCGCTCTCGATGTTGGTGTACGTCACGCCCACGGCGGCGCCACCGCCGCCGGTCCCCGCCGCCCCCGCGCCGTTGGGCCTGAGGCTCTTCTCCAGTACCAGCTTGCTCAGGCTACGGGAGGCCTGCGCCAGGTTCGGTGGCTGCTGCTGCTGCTGCTGCTGCTGCTGCTGTTGGCCACCACCACCATTGACAGCAAGCGCGGTGGTGGTGGACGTCGGGGTGCTGGCGCCCGAGGTCGACAGGCCGTCGTCGTTCTGCTCGCGGGGCGTCTCGGCGCCCGAGGGCGTGGGCGCGACGGACGAGGAGGCGGCTGCGTTGGCTTCTTTGCGCTGGGCGTCGCCTAGGATGGTCTTGATGTTCTTGTTGCGCCGCTGGTTGGGCTTCCAGGCGGTCGAGCGGAAGGATTTGGGGATGGAGTGGATGTCGAGCTGTTCGAGGAGGGCGTAGTGGGCGGCCTGGGACTCCTCTTTGGCTTCTTTGGGGTCTTTGGGAGGGGGGTCGGCTGGGGTGGACA